>DWLO01004399.1:0-10013 GCA_018245335.1 Dalla quadristriga | reverse complement strand
AGTTTAAAAAAAAGTTAACTTCCATGTATGCTTCCATTCGGTATTTTATTCTTGGAAAGAGAAAGTTAAATTGGTATTCTTCACAGGTTTCGCCATACGGATCACCTTAATACCAACATGTCGTGATTGCAATAAAATCTGTATTCCCACTACAGTGCCACTCTAAACATTCTGAAGTCTAGTTGAAAGTTACCCTGGATGCCGTACTGCAGATGCGGCGCGGAGTCCACGAGCTGCGAGATGGCGGTGAACAGCCCCTTGTAGTCCAGGTTGGGGTAGAGGCTCATCCGCTCCGCATCGTTGTCCGCGTCGCGAATCATCTCCAGCGGAGATCTGGGCACATCTTTCAGGACACCTAGACATAGATGTACAAAGTCAGTCTAGACTTATCGAGGAGACGTAAATATCACTAACCAACGATAACAAAGCTTTTTCAAATTAAAAAGTAAAAGAACCTAAAATGTCGGGGTTACTACTTTGGCAAAAGGAGGACATTCATCGGACTATGTATCTTGAATATACTTTTGGTGGGTGACATCCATTAGTCGGAGTAATGTGAATATCACTACATAACGTGTTCAGGTTCGCCAGAGCCAGATTATAATGTCATGTCTTGAAGTAACATGGGAGTCTTCAAACACCTTCAAATATCTTCAGAGCCACTGACGCATTGGCGAGCCCTGTTGTACTTGTTGCTGGAGACAGTAGTCGACAACGACCACGTACCATAGGCGGACCAGGACCGGGGCAGAATGTGTCAGAAAAATAATTACTCGCATGTCTCGTGTACCTACAGTGTATTAATGCTACTTGCATAATTGTGTTTGCGTATAAAACAGGCTGTGATAAGTGATACATAACAGGACAGGGTTACTTACTGAGCAGCGTCTGCGAGAAGTATTTGACGGTGTTGGCGATGTCGACGCCGGAGGGCAGCGGCTGGATGTTGTGCATGAGCCGCAGCTGGCTGTCGTACAGGCTCCGGATCTTCGCCGTGACTGCGCCATCACATACTCAGACACGCAGCAAGGGGTTCGTAATAGCTGGCTTAGGTTAAGAGCTGACAACCGTGACTGCTTCATCAGTCAGACGCCAAGGGAATTCAAATAGTTCGCCTATGTTATGCAAACCGTGACCGGGTGTTGTCGAAAGGTGCTTTAGAACCCCTTTCATTAAGTTCGGGGTCCAGCCCAAAGTATAAAGTCACCTCTGAGTTTTTTAAGATTACTTGAACACTTGCTTTAACGGCGAAGAATTAAATACAACCTGCATGTCTGAGATCTCCATAAGGTTCTGAAAGGAGTGTGAAGTCTGCCTGTATGGACTATGACCTCAACAGCTGTCGTTCTGCGAGAAGGTCCATGTTCAGCAGTTATGATGGTGGAAAAAGCAAATGGACATGCAATTATGTTGGAACCTCAGAACCATTTTTATCCATTCTCAAACATGTCGGCAGTCATATTCAAAGTTGGTCCGAGGCGCATTGCTACTCATGGGCCTTTCCCACCTATTCCCACCTAACACACCTATTCCCAGACGATAATCACGGAAGAATTGCGTCTGGGTGCCGGTACAACCCCGATCTAGTCATTTATACTCGTATGTTCAACCATTTGAAAAACGGTTTACGTGCTTTTGTTATAGGAAGTTGCTGTTTGTTTTGTGGCCATCACTGGACGTGGGCACCTGCAACTAACCAGGACCAGGACCAAACAAACAATAGCCTTATACGGAGTCAGTCATAGATGGACTATTGTGAGTAAAGGAATGCGCTGGACAGGATGGACTAAATTGAATATACGTTACAGTTCTACCATCTTGGACACCAACTCATGAACAAACTTAGCATCCTCCCACCACACCCTTACAACTAACAGTAGCCACATTCTCATTCAAATTAGCTCACCCAACAATACATGCATCGCTACTCATGAGAAATAAGATGGTCGCCTAAGAATCGTGTGTAATCTGATTTTAAACTTAGTAGGTAGGTATCTACGTTTGTCATTGTGAACAGTTTACCTACCTATGTTTTGAAAAAAGGATAGGTATATTCGAACGGGACAATTGCGTCAGTGGGTTACATCGGCATAGTGATGGCACAGTGAAGGTATAAAACATTTGATAGGTAAGTATATCAATGTATCTCTAACGCGTGTCTATCTGTATCTATGTACTACCACATAACTAAGGATTAAACAGTTTGCCTACGATATATCTACGCCTATTTAGGTACTGTCTTATACAAAAATGTAAGTAATATAATTGTAATTATGTTACGTTAGTTATACCTACCCAGAAACCATTTTTTTTTTGTCTATAAATCGTTTGATAATTCAACTGACCAACCCAAGTATTGAGACATGATAATTCAGTTTAGTTTAGGAGATCTAGAGCTGAGTAACTGATGTGCCAAGAAATTTAAGAGGAAAAGAGAAAAGCCTTTTGTAAAGACAAGACTACTAAATTTAAGAGTTTCTCCCAGTTGTTTGATTAGTATTAAGTTAAATAGAGATTTATCACTATTATTAGGAATTCTAAAATTTTATTTAAATATTATTTAGTAAATTTATTTCAATTTTCAGATCTTATACTTTACTTTGTGATGAGATGAGAATGAGATGCTTTCATGCAAGTGCATCAAAAGTTTACTTTGACGTTGAGTAATTTACGCTCTACGTAAGGTAACTTATTAGGGTAAAGTTTTAGGGGTGCATTATAGATTTATTTAACATCTAGTACAACAATGCTACACTGCAGGCTTATTAAAAATAAGAACAACTAAGGAAAACCTTAGAATAATAATGTAAGAGTCAGGGAATGAGACAATGCACTATTAATATTTATGATATGCCTGGGAAACGGTCTAATTAAAATTTTATTCAAATCGAATTTTTTATATTTGCAAATAATTAAAAAAACAACAGCTTGATTCAGGACATTCGTAGCGCCGTCTCTTGTCGTGACAAAAAATTGCCAAAAAAATGTTATGCTAATTGGTTCTTATTTTTAAGTACCTACCTACTGAGATGTGTAGAAATGTGAGTAAAATAATGAAGTAAGAAGAAAATCTTTAAAGCAAGAGCAAAGAGGCAGCTGTAGTGGTAGAAATTAATATTTGAAATTGACAGAGCAAATCAAAAAGAATCAAGAATGTTTCAAGAAGCCTGTCTCCAGGAAGAAAGGTGAGCCACAGAAAACAAGTGAACATTGCAGAGAGACAACACAGAAATATTACTACAGTTTAATGAGTTTAATTTCTTTTTTCATTTTAAGTAATTGTGTATGTAGGATTGGACTTGCAGTCCACCTGATGTTACACAGTGGACTATGAATTCTTTATAATTCTTTATGGGGGAGGAATTTTATGTTGGTGTGTTTCAGTTCACTCAGACCCCAGAGTAAAATGTTAAGGTCTATCGCAGATAGGTCATTAAGAGTGCTATTTATTTTTAGTTATTACAAGCTTTTAAAAATGTTTACCTAACTTAGAACTACTTGGAACTAACACAGTATTATCAACATCAAATTTAGAACAGCAATGCGTTGGCAACATATACCAGCAATAATTAACACCAACGATTAGGACTGGATTATGCATGCTCTTTACAGTTAGTTACAGTTTGGATATTATGCCATAGTCTATAGACTCATCCTTCTAAGTCCTTTATTGATTGTGTCTTTTGTGTTGTGCGCTGTTTTTATGAGGAAATAAATATATTATGTAGAGGTCATACCACCTCCGTTGAAACAGAAATGTGCAGTTGCTCTCAATATTCCCCTAAGCATTGGCCCTAAAGTAGTAAGTACACTCACATTCTGCTATATGCCATGTGCGGGACACACATGCAGGAGGCCAGACAGATGAAAATTGTCACACCAGATATAGACATTCATAACGTATCACATGAGGCCACATCTAATTGTATTTGTTATGTGAATTGTGGTGAGGTTTGTGTTGAATTGTAAGATTGCAAAAAACCCCAATATATTAGATACCTAGATAGAACCTAGGGTAGGAAAATATTATATTTATGTTTCATATTTATTGAGCACAGTGGAAAGGTTGAACATTATAAGATAACATTTTCACGGATATGGCCTGCAATCTATTTAGGTACATTCATGTAAAAATTGGGAACAAACTTAACTATCATTGCAGTTGTAATTCATATTGATTACATTTTGAGTTTATTTAATAATACCGAATGTATCAGTTATTGATATTCATAATTGTATTGTAAGGATTATGTAATACAGAAAGTGTAAAGCTATTTCGTTCTAATTTGACCATCGAGTACATCACTACGAGAGCTAAACAGTATAACACCACCAATACAAGGGACAAGCCGGCAGCACCGCCCAGTGAAGGGAAGTACCAGGGCGACAGGAGAGACCAAGCGGTGGGTACGGACACACTAGCACTGCGGGCTCACCTTTCGTGTTGAGAGGCTCGACAAACTGCATATTATCCGCCGCTGACTGCATTACACACAAAAAGCACTACGTAGCCGCCTCTTCAAACTACCTCTGAAAAAGAAACGCGTTATTCTCATGCAAGCACTGGCACCGGTGCGCCGCTAAAGCACTCTTTAACTTCAATTATAAATAACTTTAACGAAAGTCTTAATCTTACAGGCAGCCGCCCGCGTCCCCATGTTAATCAGTTGGATCTTGAAGCTGCCCTGCATTTGAATCACCGGCACTCGCGCTGTGGCGGCCGACGCGTAATCGATAACCCAGATACAGTGATAGATCGGCCTAGCCTCCGCCTGGGCGAAAGAGATAAGACCTAAACCTAGATTTTCCTTTCTCTTCAAGCTATCGATCGCTCCGCCCAGTTTGTTTTGGAATTGGCGCGCGCAGAGCCGCAGATTCGCGGCAAACTTTAGGTACCTACCTGTTTTTGTTTTGATTTGCGACACTGACGTGCGTGTCAGTGTCAACTGTCAGTCGACAGACAGCAGCTGTTCTGAATGAATTAATTAATATTTTATTCAATTCATAAAATTCCGTTCCGCGTTTAGTCCAGACGGGAACCGCTCGAAATGGGGAAATCCTCGAACAGGATTCTAGGAATTAAAATAGGATGTTATGTAATAGAAATATTAGTCAAGCTAAAGTTTAAATGTTAAAATGTATAATAATATGGGAGTAAACATAACACAGTTGCACGTTACAGTTGTGTGTGACATCATGAAATAATATTTTACTTTTGCATATCTTGATATATAAATAAAGCGCAAAATACCCAAGGCGGGCATTCCACAGGAGATGCACTATTATGGCTAAATCAGTCTCCTTCGAACTAACCCCTTTGTTGTATGGTCGAAGTGTAAAAAAGGAAGAAAAAATACTTATGAGACATACTGAACAATTCATTTATTCTTATGATGGGCTATATCACAATATAGTTATCATCATCCTTATAATTTCAGCTATAATCACAGTGTCCTGCACGTTCAATGAACGCACAGCTCCGTCTATCTGCCTCTATATACATTACTTACAATCTATAATATTCTAGTTGTAGCCCGCGACTTCTGCTCCGTTCAATTTATGATGTTTCCCGCGGGATCTTTATATTTATTCGGGATCTAAAGTATCCTATGACCATGTCTGTGACTCAAACTATATCTCTACCAAATTCTATCAAAATCGGTTGTACGGTTTAACCATATTAAATAAACAAATAAAATTATTTTCGCATTTATAATATTAGTAAGATTTTAGTCTGAGATCCAAGACATGATTACTTCATATTTTTCTCAATAACTATACATATTCATCATCCAATACTTATTAACAAACACTCGAAATAAACTCCGTTTTTCTTTAAATATCAAGATTTATTAAGATTCCGAATTCAAATTGGAGGGATTGGGAGTGTGAGAGACATTATTTTACAGTATTTACGAGCCCCAAACAATGATTCCAATTTCAAAAGACTAAAATACTTATTGATAATAATAACCTATCTAAAACAAAAACTTTCAAAAGACAACCCGTTTTATTACTCATTTCTTTTGGATAATTCGTAAATTAACCAAAAAACAAATAAAAGAAATTGTAAAAAAAAAAAAAAATTGTGTTTCAGACATACGAGTTAACTAACGATATTTATGAATGAAGTAATCACGTCATGGGATCTTGCACTATAAAGCAAAAATATCACTTACAATATTAAGTTCGCAACCGACCACAATAGGGTCTCAACGAGAGTAAATATACGACAATGCGCGCTCGCCATAGTTTATTGACTTGTACCGTTGGCATTGAAATATAAATGGGCTATTATATCATCAACGGTGGGCCATCGCGCCGGCCAGCGCCTGCTGGATGACGAGTTGCTGCGCGCTTATCAACTTCTTCAGCTCCCGAACTTCCTGCGTCAGCTGCCTCACCGTCTCCGCCGTCTCGTCCAGCCGCGCCTGCACGCTGCCCAGCCCAGAGGAATACCCGTACTCCCGATACCCCGAATCGTTATTGTTCTCATACTTCTTAAAGCAGGAATACGCTCCTGTCGTCGAGCCGTTGGACGATATCGTATGCCCATATTGCTTCCTCATTTTCGCGATGTCGTACGCCGCCATCATTATGTCCCGGGGCAATCTTTTCTCGCTCGGGTTTAATGGCTTCACGCTGAGAACTACTCGGTAAGCTTGGGGAGACACTAGAGCGGACGAGTGTAAAATTTTAAGCAGACACTTCGGCAAATATCCGTTGAAAAGCGCGAGCTCCATGTACGATATCAGCTTCGTTTGACGGACGAGTTTGGACAGGCCGGCGGTCTTCCTCAGGCCTTGGATGTCGTGCACTGCGATGCCGACAAGCAAGTTCATGAGAACGACCGTAACGAACATCAGGAATAGCACATAGGTTACTTGCGCTGAGAACTCGAGCAGCACTGGTGGGTCATTCCCATCCGGTTCGTTCAGCAATAAGTCCAAGTTAAGCTCTCCTATCATCATGGTGAGCACCGTTATAAAACCCATGAACGGATTTGCGAAGGACGAGGAATCCGGGAATATCACGCAGAAACTTATCGTGAAACCGATCAGTATACACGAGTATGCCATGAGGAGTTTTGCAAATTCCTTTTGAACCTTTTGGTACATCGCCACGTACGTCCCAAACACTGGCAGCTGGCCTATCATCATCATCAAATTGGTCCATCCCGCCAATACAGCGAAGGCTCCGACATGGTTTTGCCAAGTGTACGTTATGTTCGTGTAAATGTATGAAATTAAGAAGACGCTTACGATCACGAACCACTCTATTATGTTTTCCGATTGCATTAAATACTGTTTAACAGTAGAGTAGCCAGCGATGCCATAGACTTTTCTAAATATCTCGAATATTGTTATGCCGGCTAGCACCCACCATTGCATTTCGATAACGAAAGGATTCTTTCTCAACAAATCCCCTAGGATAGACTGTTTCTGACATAACTCCTGTTCTTGGATCGTTTCCTCCATGTCCTTGCTGCCGTTGTAACAGTTGTGTGCTAAGGCGGTCAAAACATACAGAGTGAGGCAGAGAACGAAAATGAAACTCAAAAACAATCTAGCAACGTAGTATTTGCGAATCTTTTCCCATTTGATATAGAGGAAAGCAGAACATAAGGGGTGTAGTAGGACTTCCTTCTGGCCTTCGTCGACAAACGTGTTAAGGTAACTGATCTCCCGCGGATAGCAGTGCTGGAGGATGCTACGGAAGTCCAGCTCAAGTTCTACTTCCCGGTTGCTCGTTTGCGAATGGTGTAACGTAATAGCGCAGTCCAGTTTTCTGGTTATCATCGCGAGAGAAGCGGGCGTCTTGCGAGCGATAACATTGAGTGCCGAGTTACCCTTTTTAGATCTCGTCGTTACGTCAGCGCCGTGATAGATTAATGTCTCCACGCACGCCGAGAGCCCGTCCAATGCAGCAAGGTGAAGCGGCGTGAAGCCGTATTCATCCTTTTGATTAACGTTTGCTCCCCAACTGATCAACGTTTCTATGATGTCACAGGCACTATCTGATTTTCCGATCGCTGCGTGTAGTGGCGTTCTCATATCGAAATCCAGTGAATTGGGCTCTGCGTTACCTTTCCTGAGCAGCGACTCGACACACTCCAAGCTTGCGGATCGAGCTGCAAGGTGTAAAGCAGTAAAACCACGATGATTTTTTAAGCTGGCATCGGCACCCTTAGACAATAGAAGATCGACGCAATCTACGAACCCCCCGTCGGCGGCCAAATGAAGCGCAGTCGATTCTCGGTCCCCGACTCGCGTTCGGACGTTGGGATCGGCTCCGGGCGTTTCTAGAAGTATCAAGAGGCATTGGATCATTCCCAAATCGGCGGCCAGATGAATCGAATTCGTGCCGCCCGGCTCTATCAAGTTGACATCGACGCCGTGAGATATAAATAGCTTCAGGCACTCCACGGAGTTGGCTCTCACGGCGCAGTGGAGCAGCCCGCCCTCGCAGTTGACGTATTTGACCGCCGCGTGGACAGACGCACCGCGCCCGATTAGCAAATTAGCCACTTGCACTGAATTTCCGAACGCCGCACAGTGAAGCGGCACGAAGCATCTCGGCATGTAATTAGGATCCACTCCGCACGACAGCAGATAATTTGCGCATTCGGTCGAGCCGCTAAACGCTGCCGCGTGAAGGGGGGACAGCCCGAGCGCGTCGAAGTGTAACGGATCGGCCCCGGTCTCCAGCAGCAGCGGCAGCAGTTGGTCGAGTGCGAGGAAAGCGGTCCAGAAGAGGCACACGTTCCTCTCGGCTTCCGTCGCGCTCTTGAACGTGTTGACGGCGGATTCCAACGCGATGACCCCGGATTCCAGGTCATCCAGCAGTCTCAGACGGCCGCCGACGGCGCGCATCTGCTCGTGGGCGCTCTGACGCAGCGAGTCGCGGCATATGTGTGCAGTCAGGTCCAGCGGGGGCTCCTCGAAGCTGTCGTACATGTTGGGGGCACTCTCGGCGGGGGGTGAGGACCCGGCGAGGACATACTCGAGGTGCCCCATGGAGGGGTAGGCCCGCTCGAGGGAGTCCTCGTCGAGCGCGGGCGGCTGGGGCGCGCTGAGCACGCGGGAGACGCGCGGGCGGCGGTCCATGTCGCGGGGCCGGGGGGCGTCATCGGGGGCGGGGCGCTGGCTGCAGCGCGAGAGGAACCAGCGCTGGAGGAGCAACTTGCGCGTCGTGGGCATGCGGGCGGACGGCGCGGGCCGGACTGCCGGCGGCCGGCGGCCCGCGCGTCGGACCATTGTCCACCAATTGTGCACGCGAGGATGAACCGCGCACCTTTGCTGTAAGGGCGCGTCTACACCGGCGGCCGGCTTTACTTTGTCTGCTACCATTCAGGTAGGTACTGTAGTAAGTACCTAATGTAATAATCTAGTCCGTAGCAGCGACTCGACACCCTCGAGTATACTGTAAGTATGGGTCCTAAGTCATCACGTAGCCGAGCTGGCTTTTGTTCTAAACATGTGTAAGAACAGCTGTTCAAATAATGCAACCCAAATAGGCCAACGGTTCAATACAAGGCTTGGTCCGCGACTCCCCCCGTGTAACTGACATTTGTATTAAAATCTCATACTTACTGAACTAACATTTCCAGTTCCTTTTACGGTCCTGTTCTAGGTTAGCCACAGGTGTCATGAGTGGCAGCGGATGGGTGGAGCTGCATGCTCGATTGTTATCTTAAACTCTTAACTTAAACACATAAAAAAACTTATAAGTATTACTGCTTTCTGTAAGATGATGTAAGTAAATATATAATGTATGTAAGGATTCCTATGATTTTGAGGCTTATATGTAATGTGATTCAAATTTTCACTGTTTTACCTTCCATTGGGATTTCAATTCAATCGCTAGGCAGTGTATTCTGTTATTTTTTCAGTGGAATTATGATTCCATTTAAAAAAAAGAGTCTTTGACGACTCGGTTGCGCGTTGGTCAGTGGCCCTGACTGACGAGCCGTGGGTCCCGGGTTCGATCCCCGGCCGGGGCAGACATTTATT
>DWLO01004398.1:0-10014 GCA_018245335.1 Dalla quadristriga | reverse complement strand
GTTGCGTAGGTATTATTAACCAATGATTAACTTGAGTTGTGTTTAGAGTACAAAAATATACTATCAGATGTAAAGCCATACAGTCAGTGAAAATGTATCGTAAACATACTAATTTTTGATTAGTGTTTACTTTGTTAAGGGTCAAGATTCAAAATTGTCACAAAATCGCACTTTTACAAAGTTATCTCACTATCATATGAACTTAACACAAATTGTATATTTGTAGACCCCAGATCTGACCTATGCTGTAATGGAAAAGACAAATCGTGATAAATACATTGTTACTTTGAAAGTTAATAAATTGATCCAAAAATATAAGTGTTTTTATTACTTTCCGTTCACGAGTGCATACACCAGTTTCTTATACCCGTGTCGCCCGTGGCCTCGCCCCGCAACAGACAAAGCGTGGAAATGTAAGAATTTCGGATTGGAGGCCTGATCAATGCTGTAAAATTTTAAGGTTACACGAAAGCTGTTATTACTGTCTATATTGACAAAATCTACAGGTAAGAATAAAACGGGTGCTGTCTCAGGGTCAAGTGTGGCTCTGCGGCAGAGCCATCTTCGGTAGCGACCAATCATCCCTATGGATTAAGGCAGAACACACACCTACCGACCCGACCCGACAAAAGTAAGAATGGAAGAAGAATTGAAAATAAGTTCACGGAATTATTTTTAAAACATCGTAATTTATCATTTCTGAAATGTACTTAAGTTTTCTGTATCCGACAACGGTTTTGTGGAAAAAAAAAGATGTTTGGCGAATCTTACCATTAACGAACATTAAGTACTTAGTTGCATCGCAGACACTTTGAAACTCCATAGTTCTCCAGGATTGGTCCGTGACCCGTCCGCTTCAATTTAACCCTTCATCCCGGCCATAATAAATGCATGCGTTGACACATACATTTAAAGTGACGATCTATCCATCCTCTGTATGTGGCGCCTCAGTTGGGAAGGTTTCCAATAATTTATCTTTCGGAATTTTTAATGATTGTATGAGTTTCTTTTGTTTATAACGAAAGTGCCCCTCAATCCGGTAAGGCCACTAAATCCATTAATTCCTATGTGCACCAAAGAACACCTACGGTTATTTAGTCTGCCAGTAGTGCAGTTAGTACGGATAACCAAACAAATGCATCTTAAAAGGCGGTGTTTATGGTTGGTTTGGTGAAATAAAACACAAAACTGTTTTAAAATTACATATAATTATATTAAAAAAAAATGTGTACAAATACCCTAGCAGCTGGTGTACGCAATGTAGCTTCAAACTATCGATCACACCGTATTGCGATGGCGGGATACACGCGAGTTACCAATAATCTTTTGTTACAATAAGTACATTTTCTGTACCTTGGCATTACGTAAACGATACAAAATTGTGAGTAAAATTATAACATTTAAACCTAGCAGTCTTAGAGACTGTTGAATGATCGAACAGAGTTCGATAACTCGCACTCATTTAACTACATCACAGTGCGTGTAAGGTGTCTTAAGACCTGGGGGGTTAGTCTGCTATTTCAATCGTTTACCAATCGCCCAAGGTTTAACAACATTTTAGGCTCTTCCAGGTGGAGCTGTTCAAACAAAACTATCATTTATATTAAAAACAATGCTTATTTTATTCAAAGAAGCTTCTTGTGGGAATCGCCTCATGACCATTTTGCAACAATGCCGACGCGATAGAGATAGCAGACTCGGGGCCCTAGTCTTGTTGGAAATTTCGCTAACCACACACTTCTTACCATTTCACCGAAATGTTCCTCAACATAAGTGTAAAACAACTAAAATCTAACGTTCAATGCGTAAAGCACCTTTGATTATAATAATACAAGTAAACAATATCGATGACAACTATTTTATGACAGGCAAAGGCGGATGACTAACTACTATTAATTAATATATTACATAATTATACTGCATTCACAATTTAAATAGTTCAGGAATGTCTATGCGATTCGGTCCGTTAGCCCGGACGGGGTGGACGCTGACACAGGCTCTACGGAAAGTAGGTTCGTCGACTCCCCCGGGCAGGGGAACTAGCGAACCTAAACATTATCGTTGTCTCCCCCTAAGGGAGAAATCAGGGGAGCCAACTATTCAACGTAGCCCTCAAAAGCAGGCATACTCTGACTTGAATACTACCTACCGTACTTATAAAACTTATGCCACATAAAATGTTTCGAGGCTGCGAGGTAGGTATGAACTTTTTGGATGAATGCCTTTTCACTTTTTTTGTAATAAACAATATCCGCGTGACATTACGTAGAACAGTGGAATAAGTGTTATGAAATATGATCTAAGCCAATCCATGTGTCAGAAATCCTAACCAGCTCGAGACTAAATAAATAGACTTTCAAGCGTCAAGTATGGCATTTCTAAATTTCCGTTACAGAGCGCTACAGAGCACCACACATACTTTATTTACCTGTAAACTCTTGTCTTCTGAGTGAACATTAACATACTTCAGAAGGCTATTACATTCCGCATCTATCTTGCTAGCATATAGTAACTTTCACCGACTGTAAAGTCTAGATATGTAGTTTTGGAAAATGTGCTTTTGATATCAGTGTAGACAGTAAAATTACGGCTATTTAAGACACATTATAATTATCATATAAGTAGGGTACCTACAAAGTTTTGATACAGAAAGAAAGGCGAAAACAATTATTGTCATTTTATTCTATAAAAAATTAGATATATGTGAACTACAATGTATTTAATGTCCGTAATTTTATTGCCAATAATGATATCGAAGCATATTTTTCAGTCTACCTAGACTTTGTCGTTGAAAATGTTAGAATGTGCGAGCGAGAGAGATGCAAAATGCGAGGCCTCTATATTCACTTGCGCTGTATTATATTTACTTCCGAAGCGTCATAACGCAACGCGCACAGAACAGCAACGCAGATGTGGTCATGGATGTCGAATGAAAAGACAATAGATATGCTAATTAATTTAATACGGATACATCAGAATACGGAACAAATTCCCTATTCAATCGTCAACAAGGGTAATTGTTCCCCCAACAATTAATACATTAATAAAGTCTTCTCAACCTAAAGGATACATTATTTCATAGACTTCCTTGATTATTTTGTCCGAATACCGAATGATATTCATATATATTTCGACTACCCATAAAGTTTCCTACGTAATAAATTTGAATAAACACCTCAGTACAATTTCAAGTTGCAGATGGGCTGTTAAAAATGAACTGAAGACTATTATGAATTCGACAATATTATCAAACTACACAAAATTTCATAAAAATGTTTTCAGTACCTAAATCCGTAATTCAGAAGAAGCTGAGCCTGTGAAATACTGATGACCTGATGTACTTGTAATTAGATCTTAGTGTAGAAACTAACTAGCCTTTCAAAAAACCAGTACAACAGATTACCTTTTTATAAGCATGTCAACTTGCGTTAAATATGGCAGTTGTCATTTTTAACGATAGAATTCTGAACAAAACAATATTACAAAATAACAATGTGTATTGTGTACATATAACTAAATTCACTAGCACGTCTGTCTCATCAGTTCACTAAAAAAGCATATCTATTGTCTCGAGTTCGTGGTGGGCGCGCGAACGAGTGTAAGGCTGAATTAAGTGCTCTACCGACGGTCAGTTCCAACGTGGATCATCCGTAGCTACCGTTACACAATAATATAGAAACCAAACATTTTCCTAGCACTGATGCATGCGCGCGCGCAGCACTGACAGTGCGTTCGTCGGGATACGTGGTTTTAGTGCCATGCGGACGCGGCGATACTTCACATAATGACAGCAGCCGGCCGAGCCTTGGTGCACATGAACCGGACCGACCGTCAGTACTGACTAGGCATGGGCGATACAAATTGTATTATACTATCTATATATCAGTTCAAATATAAATATCCATGTATTAGACGGCACGCTACACTCGGATATCGAGTATTCTGCTAGTGCGCATGCGTATATTAGATATCGATCACGTAGTATTCTAGTTTATTTTGAAAATACCGTAGATTGCGATAGGCATTAAAATATCGCACGCTTAGTAATATACAGGCCTAATAAGACAGGCTCGAATTGAGTTACGCATACTCACAGGCTTCTGTTACCGTCATCTGACTTGAAATTGAAATTACAACTAAATTCGCCTTCTTCGTTGACACAGCGTAACATAGCTCCGTTTCATTCTTATTTGTTTTTGCACCGGACAAACTTAAGGGTTCTTTGCGTTTTCCCAAAAGCCTACTTTATTGAGTTGAGCCAGTACATCATCAAGGGTGCGATACATAGATACGACATCCGATATTGACAACCAATACGTAGATACCGATTCAATATCGTGTAAAGCGACATTACCCATGCCTGCTGACCATCAGCGGAGCACTAGTCGCGGCCTAAGGGGCAGTGGGCGGGGCGGGCGCGCGCGGCTACTGCGGCTTGCACTCGGCGGGGTTGTCGGCGACGGCGCGCGGGGGCCGCTTGCTGCGCCTCCGCGGCGTCGGCTCCTCGTCCTCGCTCTCTTCGGTGGAACACTCCTCCTCCTCCTAACGCCACACAAACACGGTTAAAAAAACGTCGTCCCGTTACAGCGTTTGTCCGCCGAGAACGAGATGACGGCGCGGGCGTACATACATTAAGAGATTTTCCGATTCTCAATCGCTCCACGTTATAACATTTTCAACGATTGCAAGTCTAGGTATACTCTTGCAGTAACATTACGGACATTTCAATATTCATGTACCTAGTTTTCAACAGAATAATGGCGTGAAAAACGAAGTGTTTTCGGCATTACTCTATCAGAAACTAGGTATATGAAAATTAAATATCCGTAATTTTACCGTCAACAATGATAGTGGATCACATTTTTCAAGTCTGCCCAGACTTTTACAATCATTGAAAATGTTAGGATGTGCGAGCGAGAGGAACGCGAACTTATAAAAACTCTTAGCTATGGCAGCTCGTCCAATGCACGGCCGTCATCCGAGCGCCGGCATCGCGGCCGTGACGGGCCGAAGTGCCGGTAATACAAAACACGAAGCTTGTTCACCGCGCCGAGACTGCCGGCGCCGATGCACGGATTGTGTCGAGGTCGGCGCCGGCAATCTCGAAGCGGTTGACAAACGTTGCCGTCACGTCGTTCCGAACTCGGTTCGAAATAATCTCGTCAACGACGGATCTGGTGGACAAGCTCTGTGACACCGGGACACCGTGGTCTTAACAATGGAAACGTTTTGACAAATAAAGCTTGGTGACGCACGAAACAATTGCTCCCCTACATGTTCGACGGTAGTGATATAAATAGTTAACTACAAACGTAATACAAAATTAAAAACTAGCTCCGCAAAGACTATCTCTGGAGGTCCGATCTGACCATAGATATTAGAATTTAAAAAAAAAAAAACAAGTATTATAAGGAAACTAAAATACAAAATCGAGAGATAAAATTAACTAACTTCCACCACACGTAATGTGTGCTAATAAGAATGTCTGGTCACAGCCGAAACCAATATTCTTCTTGTTCATACTACTTTCACTTGCGCCATAAGAGATTTTCTCTCCCAATGAGATGGTGCCTACCAGTAGGAGTGTATGGTCTAAGTTTTATTTAACCTAACAATTCAAAGGTTATTCAAGGACACATAGAATTTAAGTATAAAAATTCCCGATAAACATTTCCAATGTTAAGACTCAACCATCGCACACATTCTACCTCTTTCATTACAGTGTGAATTCTGCAGCCATCTGCGTCATCGCCAAACTAGATCAATTACTATGAGCATGCAAAAAAAGGACCGAAAAATAAAACACACTGGGGTAAAAAGCATACAGTTTAATGTCATCAGTACGACATCATGCCAAAACATAAAAGCCATAACCGATACACAATCTACTAGACGAGCTGCAATACTAACATTGACATAATATTATGCTTTCAATAGAAAGTTACATAAATAAAAATATATCTATATTCCGACCTAGCTATTGTAGTCTAATTATCTCCGAGAGAAAGATCACAGTTTGCAGTGTTCCAGTGATGACGTCTACATCAAAATGCTTTTTGGCACTTACAAGAGATTCGAATAACCGATCGGGGGTTTGCAACCACCCGCGTTGCGAGCGACGAACTGACAATGGAATGAATGGCAGCTTACATTTCACTCAGTAATAGGAAACATCTCGGTAATAGCCTTAGAGAATAAAATAATATCACATGAAATTTTCAAAGTACACAAACGAATATGTAAAATTCTTAAACAAAAATACACACTATTACAATTATTATCAAATGTATAATAATAATAAATAAAAACGAGAAATTGTATAACTATACTAGAAATGCAATATAGGTATGTTAACAGACATGTAACCGTAACATGCATTACAATAAGGCACCTTGTCCCGCTCGCGCGGCGCGTGCGGCCTGCGTGACCCTTTCTAAAACATATTTATCTAATCCACAGGTAAACCATGCATAGAAACACATGTGCGGGGCGAGCTCCGTGAGAATTCTGTCATCTTATAAAATATCTAGCTGACAAATACTACCGATTTATAAAAAACTATCCAACGTCGCTGGGAGCATTCGGAAATTGACTCCTAGTATTTCCGTTAAATTCGACTAAAGGCAGACGAGTGCGGACACAATATTGTAATTTCCCGACGTATGCAAAGCCAATTTCCCAACGCACGCCACAAGGAGTACCTATTCGTAATCAGACGACCGCTGCGCGAATTTTAAAAAAAATTATATTTTTTTGGTACAATTTCTAGTTTTCGATATGAAACAGATATGGTCGCGTTAAAAGAGTAAAAAGCACAATAGTGAGTGCATCGAATAGCGTCCCAAGGTCAACGCTTATGGCGTATAGCGTGCCGACCGGCTAGTATCGCTAGAGGCAGTGGGTATCTGGCATCAATCCTCCGCGTCAGACACTTCCTCGGTACCCGAATCTTCGTCGGAATACGAATCCTCCTGAAAGCAAATATTCCGCTTTTGGTTGTGCATCCAATCAATCCCACCAGACGTAGATACCGTATGCACTGTGCCCGGGGAAGCTGTACGCAGGCGTTTAAACGGAAAACTAAATATCTAAAAGTAGTATATACTGTACCTTCGTCTGATTTTGGAGAAAAACAAAATAAGCACTCCGGGGGTGGATAGGAAAGCTTAAAACATAGCTACCATGCAGGGTACGGAAAACTAAGTGAGGCTACGTGATGGCTGTAGAATTCACAAAAATTTTAAGCATAATTGCATGCTTAATGTTACGATCTAACTTAATATTAGAAATTAAATATGTTATTTTGTTATAAGAGCGAGTTTGGATGTTTGTTGATTATTGTGTATAAAATATATTTAGGAAGCTGTCAATATTTTTTAACTAATTTGCAATTGTAATACTGTGTATTTGTGTATTTAAGAATAAAACAAATGACCCCAACAATGTATAGTGTTATGTGGGAATCATTAAAGAAACTAAATGAAAGATTGAAATATCACACGTTAATTAGCGCATTATATTATTAATTTATACAACTGGCCCCAATCTAAAGCTGCGTGATCATCAAAACAATACGGCACACTGATCAGGGGAATCAGCATCCCGAAAAACCATGTTCACGACACCCATTTTGATTTTTATGTCCACCATCTTGGGATTCCAAAATTGATATTATATTCGTCTCGGCATCCCCATATTGATTATTAATATCCTCTATCTACTATATTAACACAGTGTTTAACCGTAGATCGTATTATTGCAGATGGCAGTGGGGTGATTTTGACGTTTGTCATAAAGTGCAATAAAAAAGGTTAAGTTTGTATATATTTTTTAAAGCAGATGATTGAAATATTTGTTGTCTATCATGATATTAGGGATTACCATAGGATTAGCTATTGATTTTAAAAACAGTAAAAAATTTTGTTTTGTAAAAAGTGTTTGTTCCCAATCAACTGATTTTAAGGCGAACCTTAAACGATTACTTCGTAATATTTTGATGGAGACACACCTTCAGATTGTTCCAGGATCCTAAACTTCTAAAAATAGCCGACACTTTTCTTTGCCTACTATTGCCCTATTAGCATAAAAGCTTAACTACAAGCACCTCTCGTAAACAAATTAATGATTCAGATAAAACTTTGTCGAGACCATTAAATCCCAGTATTTTCTAATTTCTCTCTACTAAAATATATCGCAACTATGGCCGATTTTACTTGGTTAAAAGGTTCCTATGTTATGAATGCACGGTACAGCGCAATGAACATCTGTAACGGTGTACTTCTCAAAGCAATTCCCTTTATAACGTGCGCATTATGTAGCGTGTAATTTACCCCAGAAACCACTAACGCGAGCGAGCTTTAAATTATTCTCAGCGAGAGGCAACTACAGAGTTCAGGTCTTCTTTCCTAACTTGCTAAAATGCATGTTTTTGCCAAGCAACCAATTGACAATTAGTTTCTTTCTGTAACTGTGTTCAGCTAGTGTATAAAAAATCTTACAGTGGTCTCACTCTCTCTCTGGTCGAACGGCGCGTGTTCCTGTCTATTACGTCTGCGCTACGTTCCCTCATCCGCGTGATTCAACGAGCAAATTTCTCAGACTTTGCATTCGCCGCTTCTCCTGCACACCCCACCCTATTGCTAGCCGCGAATAGAATAAGACCACTACAATTTTATATACACTAGTTCCCTGATGAACAAAGCATCCACCTTAACACTCAATCCCTGTTAACGGGCCACGTTTCACAGGATCGGGTGTTGCGTGTAGGTTTGTCGGGTGTCCAATGTTGTGTGGTGGGGTTTCAAGTGTCTGGTGTTGTGTGTAGTATTGTCAGGTGTTTGGTGTTGAGTGTAGGGGTTTTGGGTCTCCGGTATTGTGTATAATGTTGTCCGGTGTCCAGTGTTGTGTGTAGGGTGACGGGCACGCACCTCCTCCTCGTAGTCGTCATCGTCCTCATCGTCGAGCCCCTCGCCCGTATAGAGCAGCACGGCACGCGAAACCACTCGCTCGCGGATGTAGTGGCCGATCTCGAAGTCCGCAGTTAACAGAGCCTGCGAATAATGTGTTAATAGCATTGTAAAAGCATTTACACATACCATTTATCATTTACCATAAGCATTTACAGCACGACCAGATATCGTCTATCGATCCGGCTTTGTGTAGTGTGGCAACGGCTGACATGGGACACATACAACCAACCTCAAAAAGGGCTGTAGGAATTGGACTGTTATAATAAGAAGAGATTCAAATGTGTACTTAGGTTTTAACAATCATTGAAAATCTTAGAATGAACGAGCGAGAGAGATGCGAAACTTCCTTCTCATTCTGAGAGTAGACCCGTACTTAGGGGGACGCAAGCACGGTACTTTTCCATACAAACGAAATCAACAAATAACTAAAATGCTTGTTGTTCTACGCTCAAAACTAAGCAAGATATATATTTGTGTATCATTATTTAAGTATATTCCTACACTGAACAGAAAGATATTTATTTAGAAGTTACGAGCCTCCAAAGATGCATTTTTCAGCACGAATTTTTTAACGCACCTTTGGACGTAAATCAATAATATAAGGAGTATGAAAACTCCAAAGAAATTTACTTATGTATATAGTTAATTTATTCAAAAGTTCAAATAACTTTACTAACGAAGATACAAACAGTAGTTTATGAAAAAAACCTTTTGCCCGAAAGACTATTTTTAATGCTTCGCGTGCTTATTTCGCTAAACGCGGGCTAGTTACAAGTCGTTAATGGTGACAATAGCATACCTGAATGTCAGTTGCGAGAGTGGAGTTGGGGTCATCGGGCATGAGCGGGGGTGAGAAAAAGTTGAAGAACGAGTCCGCTTGCACCGACTTGGTGACAGTGCGCACTGAGCCGCGCGACTTGTGCTTTTGCTTCTTCTTTATCGTCTTCACTGTGATGTTCTTGCCTTTCTTCCAGGATATTTCGCAGCCCTGATAACAAAGGTGTGACGTGCTTAGTCAGCTCATGCGAAGGTTTTTGCCATGAGG
>DWLO01004397.1:0-10015 GCA_018245335.1 Dalla quadristriga | reverse complement strand
GTTTCAGACATGACATGTGTATGGTGGTCATAGGATACTTTTAATCCCGAATAAATATACAGATCCTGATGGAGTGAAAACATTATAAATTTAACGCCGACGAAGTCGTGGGCAACAGCTTGTATGAAAAAAAAAATACTTTTAGTGATTTTAGTGCACTACAAAGCACAACAAATATAATAGGCAAATATATCTCATTAACTAAATTTAGTATTAGAGTGTCAAAGCATGGGGAGTATTTAAAAAATGTTGATTGTTATCAATAACTTCTTTAATATTAACCAATGTATCCATGCATCAGCTTTTGGAGGTCCAATACTGGACATAAGCCTCTCCTAATGTGCGCCACTATGACACCGGTCAGGTCTCTCTGCTCTCTGAATCCAGCGGTTCCCTGCTGTCTTCTTTAAGTCAACAGTCCACTAGACGACCAGTGCGCCTTTTTCCGAGTACTGGTCTTCATTAGAGGACCTTTCTTCCCCGTTTGTTATCAGTCCTTCGAACGGAACCTACGTTTATCATAATTATTTACGTAGCGAAGATTTTTCCGTGTTAACAAATTTATAGCATCGATTTACTTGAAATGCCCTGTCGTTAACTGCGTTATGTAGTGGAAGCGTTCAGTTTAGTGGTGTAGGTTACGAAGAGATATTCAATTACGCATTCGGGTAAAAATAAAGTATCTACTATTATATCATTTACGAAATTTAAGTTGGTGCCTAACCTTTAAAGTTAAGTTATGCAGTTCTCATGTGGATAAATAACTACATAAGTATACGTTGAACACTTATTAGCACCACCCACATCGAGTATGCTCTCAATGTTCCAATAAACTCTACCCTGAAACGGACCATTCTCATTACGACAATGTTGCTGGAACATCTAAATTACCTACTGAGGGCCTGTCCGCCTGAGTTATAGTAGCATAAATTAAGAGCACGATACACGCCCTCAGCAGATATTGACTACGGACCAACTTTTCTGACGCATTATTTAAAATCATTATAATTGAGTAAAAAGCTATTTCGTTTTTATACTATGAGTTGAGTTTTATGTGTATTCTATGTGGTGGTATGAATGTCTTGGCTATAATATTTTTTACAAACTAATGGTTCTATACAGATAGAGCCTTTGGTTTGAAAAAAAAATATTAGGTGCGATCCTCTGATAATTTTTAATGGGGTAGTAAACAAACTAACAACAACAATATAACTAACAAACTAATAACAACTAACTAACTAACTAAATAATTATAATATTAAAAAAGAAAAACTAAATAAGTTGGGAAAGAAAACATAGCTCGTAGGCGTTGTAGCAAAAAGGTTATTCACAAAGAGAATCGATTTAACCAGGTAGATAATGCTTTTATTCATGGATTATTAATTCCCAGTCAACGTGTGGTAAATAATCTCAGACAAAATAACATCTTTTGTATTTTGACCAATTTTAATGAAAAATAAGTTACATAAACTGCTCGTAAATAGTAAACGATAAAAACATAAAGAGTATAAATTAAACGCGTGCATGTTATTTGGCAGTTTAAATTTCTCCTTTTATACAGGTTCTTACGGTAAAACTGAAATATCGCATCTTACCACGTTCCAGTTTCATATTGTATGATTTGTCGTAAGTAAAAATTGTCGATATTAAATTTTACCGCAGTAGTTTCAAAATCTCCACAGGAAGACTAAGAATGTCCCTGAAATAGAAGAATGCCCGAAAGCAGAAAAGTTTAGAAAGTGTAATCGAAAAATTATACTCATATTAGAATCATTATTTTCTGCTCAATTTTGTTATATTCATTTTTATGTATTATGATAGGTATAGCGCGTAGGTAATACGTTCGACCAAGATGCCGTCCCGTAAAGCCAAGACTGAAAATCGGTACGTATACGCCGAGCTTTGACCTTATTCAGAGATTATGATGCAGCTCGCATAGTACTAGTTAAGATAAGATTACATTTACTCAGATATAAGTTGTAACACTAGTTTAAGTTTTTATCCCCATGCTGTAGTTTTTCCGTCGAATAAACATTTGATTCTTCTTCTATTTATTTCGGTAATATCGGAGCTATGATGAACGTATAGTATTCGTAGAGACATTTGGACCGTTCGAGGCACGTCGACGCTGGCATTTCTTTTGTGCACGTCCCGAATTGCCGACATAAAACTCAGAGACTTGTTTTGCTACGTGATGTCTTCAGTCTTTTTACTGCCTATATTACTCGATATCAGTTCCATGCGAACTAGACCTCGTTCTTTTTTACTCCCTCGGAAATAATCGTAAATTCGGAGCACTCCGAAAGAAAAGAAAATTAAGAGCGGCGGTCTATTCGACTTTCGCAATTAATGTTGTAAGAAGACATCAGGGAAAGTTTTTTCATCATACTTGTAAGAGCAGCGCCGTAATGAGCGCCCCCGCGGCGAAACCTCGTAAAAACACCATACAACTTAATAAATAAAATGAAATTCGTGAAGATTTATCACGAGGTCCATATTGCCATTTGTGACTTGGCCCCGAGGCGTGTTTTTGCTGAGTAACAAGAATAAGAACCGCAGCTGTAAAAAATAGACATTATCATGGAGGACACCCAGCCTCTGTAAGGTTTATCTAGGACAGTTCCGCTTTTCGTCTTTTATTGTGAAGGTACATGTTATTTCAATTCAGTAATTTGTGAACAGTGAACCATTTCAACGTAATGGAATATAAGGAACCGAATTCTGTTAAAGTGCAATTGCACTTATGACTGAACATGGAACTTGGCATTTGTGAGCTGTTCTAATGAAAATACTGTACTAGGTGGTATATTACGGTAAAAGCGATCTTATGATGAACCCGTTTTGGTAGTTTTTTTAACTACCTTTATAAAGACTGTTTGATAAAGGTATATAGAGGTGCCGTGATCATGGCCGTGGTATTTTTATGTGCCTATGTATATGTGACTTGTTGTGTACTGATTAGAAAGTATTTTTGTACTCGTGTTTTTTGAAATATCAGAGGGTCCATGTCAATATTCTAACTTTGTTCACTTTTTTTCCGATTGCGTCAGAAGGAGCAATCTCCTTACAAACAGACTCTAATAATGTAAATATGTACGAAAGTACCAAATCAGGCCGTTTTCAAGCGTTGTAGGTACTGTAGATACTACCAATGCACCACATATAATGTTCCAGGAAACTCTCCATGTATGTTGTTGCAGTATTTTATTTGGACGAAATGTGTATTCGATTCTATTCTAAATACGGAACAATATTAAGGGAAATAATTTTCTCAAGAACTAAAAAGTTTCCGTTTTTTCGGCTTCACTGCCTCGACAAATGTACCTAACAGACTTCTCCTTTGAAATATTTTGACATTTCTCGGTATACATGGCTCCGCAGTGCGGCGTCTCGGATGGCGGGTGTTCCTTCGCGGAAAGGGTTTCGTAAACGTAGATTTGATTTATGTGTAGATATTATACCGACCGCAGTAAAATTGATACATCAATTTCGTTAAAAGTTTTCCGATGTGAAAATTTTATGATTTTGTTTACATAAAATGAAACAAGCAACTTAGCAAATTAGGTAATTTATTTGAAATCTCACGATGTTTTTATTAATAAAACTTGAATGCACTGAGAATGCGGTAGGTACCTACCTATCTCACAACCGTATATTTAACGACATATTGCAAGGCAATCATAAATTCTTCTCGGATTAATATATTCTCTTCACGTATGAGGCGCAGGTGATGCTAACTGCAAATATCATATTCGTCCGAACAGACTTTTATTGTTATTCCCACTTCGCGAATTGAATTTGAAACAAGCAGAACCGCTCGATCGATACCGGACTCTTGCCAGAGACGCCATTCTCTTGCATGATACGTAGCTACTTGTAATAACTTCGAACAAAGATGATGTTATGAGCCCTGAATGTAGTATGTATGTAACTGTGTACGCAAATTTGCTAGTGTGTCTAGCTATGTGTGTTTAGGATGTTAGGTACAACAAAACGCAGTGTGGAGCGAGTTTACCGCAAACTGCGCAGCATTGAAATCTTATCTTACTAATATTATGAATGTGAACATTTGTTTGTTTGATACGCCTTCAAGGCTAAACCATACGACCAATATCCATAGAATTTGGTAAAGAAATAGCTTGAGTCACGGTGCCGGTCCTAGGATACTTTTGATCTCGAATAAACAGGTCCCGAGGGAGTGGAAACACGATACATTTAATGCAGACTAAGTCGTGAAAAACAGCTATTCTACTGTAAATAATAATAATATATATCTAAATTAAGATCAACTCACTCACATCCACTCTCCAAATTGTAAACCACTAAAAACATAATATGAGTCAGGTGCTTAATTACAATTTATTTCATTGTTTTGATTTCGGTTTTCATGTAATATATTTATTTAAACCATCTATAATGTTTGTAACGCACCTAAGCCTACATTGTGCGGTAACTAAGTACCTACATCTGCCTGTTATTTTTATACGATGAAAACGATTATTAAATAGCAGATATATGAATTAACTTGTTTTCCAACTTACTCGTTGCTAATTCTGCTTACTTTATGTATTTCCTAATTAGGTAGGTAGGTAGGTACCTTGCTACCGACATGGCATTGATGACGAGAAAAAAATATTATCTATAAAAAAACCAGCGAAGTTCTATAATAAACAACAAAGTTCAGAGTTTAGCATTAGCTCCGGGTAAAAGCAAAAGTAGAGGTAGGTACTCTTAGATGAGTATTTCTCAAAGTTGGTGCGTTTCGCTCAATTTTAATTTTGTTTTAGAGCCGGCTCCGGGCTGGGCTTACTCGGCGCTTTTATCTGAGCCGTTTTATCTCCAATGTAATCTTGTTAAGAGGCCCTCCCCGCACCCCCACGGCTCTCGCCCTTCGTAGCAATAATGCTGAAATCCACGGTTTTTGGAGCTTAAACTAAGCCACGTATTGTGATGAAATCTAAGGCAAATTGCTCTTTGTTTTCACACTGTACGACACAAAGTGCTTGCGCAACCTTTCTAAATAATCATAGATAGACGTATGCTTAAGTTAGAACTTCAACAGCGCACAACAGCGTGCCCAAACTGTAAAAAGATTTTTAAAATATCAACAGAAAACGATCCGAGCAAATGACAAGAGAATACTCGTAGCTGGCAGACCTTTTTCGCAACGGCTCTGGAAAATATGTCTTTTATAATCTTTCATGAACAACGCTCTAAGATGCCCTGTCAAATTGACAATAAGTCTTTTCAATTTATTAAAGTTTATTATCACGATCAATTTCTTTTGTACCTGAACAAAATGCCGTATTTAGATAAGATTCCTGAAGTGGATAAATGCTGTGGGTGCGTTACTGATTTGAAGACGGCCGCTGCTATCATTGCTGTGATGGGGATCGTTAGTGACTTTTTAATTTTTACTTCTTGATAATTTCTGCATTGTAGATTGAAGAATTTAACGGTATCTAGGCATATACCTTGGTACCTATTCAGGAAAACTCTCGTGTACATTATTGGCCTTTTCGGATTTCATACTTCAATTGAATAATGAACTAGGTACGTACTGATTATACTTTAGAATCTACCTATCAACAGAAACTAAAACCATCACTATAATGTTTAATTACACGTTTTGGTACAAAATCAAATTTACTAGATTAAAAATCATTAAACATATCACGTTGTTTATGTTATCCAGTACGACATCCTACATTCTACTGTCCAACATGCACCTTACAAAGAAATAATCATAGTTTTTAATGACAACGCTATCCAAACGTTAGGTACCATCACTACGACTATCACGGAGCTTAGAATGCGATTGCCGGCCGGGGAGAACATTTATGTATTCTAGTGTGAGGTTTAAGTATGCAAGCATTTATTTTCTTACTAACAAGCCTTTGCCCGCGGCTCCGCTCGCGTAAAATTCCCACAGGAATCTTGCACTCTTCCGGGATAATATGTAGCCTATGTCATTCTCCGACCACACACTTTCACGTCTGTACTAATATAATAAATATGTAAGTGTGTTTGTTGTTTTGTCCGTCTTTCACACTACAACAGAGCGACAGATCGAAGTGACTTTTGCATAGAGAAAGTTAATGGGCCGGAGAGTGGCATAGGCTGCATCTCGGAAAAATGTACGGTATGTGTGAATCAGATAAAGGAATTCGACGCGGGCATAGCCTCGTTTATAACTTTAGTAAGGATTATTTTAAAAGCTTATTATTCCAGGTGACAAGCCCGGCTCTGTCGTGGGCGGTGGTGCGTCACGCCTACGTGATAAGAGTTTCGTGCTTCGTGACCACCAGCGCTGCACGGCCCGACGTCGTAGACATCAACCTTAACAATATTGTAAGCATTTCAAACGTTCCTTTTATTACAACAGTAGATTTTTCGGTGTCATGGAATGATGTACTTACTCTAATTGGCAAAGGGGTTTGCAGTCTTAAACCGACAGCCCATAGAACCATGTGACCGATCTCGATTGATGCGGCTCAGGAGTGAGCTAGTTGCCTCATATATGGGCGTTTCCTTATGCCACTTGAGTGTATCAGAAATCATACCTTCTAAAACTACTTCACGGCAGAAATAGGCAAGTTAAGGTACAATGAGTCGTCAACTTATCAGTTCAAATCAGTTCAACTTGATACATCAATAAATCATACAGTGATACAGTAACATCGATTCTATGACCAACTCCGAATGAAAAAATGTATTTGATTTTACATTGCCATTGGCAGCACCCTCCGCACGCACGTCCGACACATATGCCCTTTTAAATAATACTCGGATATAACATATTGAATTGCGCCGCAACATCGCCTTGATAAGAGTATTTTGAACAACTGCTTAGGGATAAGAAGTGTAATCCATCAGTATTAGAGCTGATCACATTGAACTTCCCAAATGACTATGACTGGGCTAGCCCACACATTTGTAGTCTAGACAAATGTTTGCGATACCAAGATGTAGGCTGATACGTGTAACAGAGTCTGCTCTAGTCAGAGCACAGGCCTTGCTCAGAGGCCTGGTGGCTTGGGACCCTCAATATTTTGTTCACCTTTTGCAGTGTTGTGCAAAAAATCACTTGGATGCCATCTGTTATGTTTGTTAAGCATGTTGTAGTATATAATATTAGTAATAATAATAAAATAAAGTGTATTTTATTCATTCGCAGCTAAGTTTTGGGTTCGGTGCAAATGCGGGGCTCGGTCCATCTTGCCTCGCCAGAAACTCCACAAGCTCGAGCTTGAGGGAGGGTTCGAAAGAAAAAGCCTCCACTTTTGTGGGGGTTATCAAATACTTCAGCTGGATCGTCCTCATTGTAGACGTAGTTTTCGTGATGACTAGCGTGAACTTTCTTGTGAAGATCTTCAAGGTAAAAAAGCATTATGTTTAAAACTTTATTTTTGTCAGAAGCTTAAAGTTCTACAACCCATTTAATTTTGCAAGTATCTACAAGGTGGTATGTCGGTAATGACTCACACAAGTCGCGGGTGTATAAGCCCTTCCTGTACTTCTTAATAGTCCTAAAGTACAAACTAGAAAAGTTAACATACAGGTACATTCTAATAACAATAACATTAAGTATTAGATAACCTACATAACCTCAATAAATTGTTTTTCAGGGAGCGGATAGTAAAGCTGCAAAATGGTTCATGATAGCAGCTCTCATATCTGTATTTCTGTCGTTCGTCTATGGCATGACATACGTGGCAACTTGCATATATACAGGAGGATCATTCCCCATTTTTGAATTCTTCTTCTCCCTGTTTGATCTCATAAGTAAGTCCCATTATACAATTTACTATTTTAGTTCTTATAATAAAATAAAATCTATTAGTATTCAATTGTTTAATAATAATATAACGAAATATGTACTATTACTCTACGCGTATCTACCTTATGAACCGATTCTTTGGTTTGTTTTTAATTGCTGTTAATACATAATATTTATATCATTATCTATTTACTTATTATGAATAAAATTGATTTTCAGTTTGGCTGTCATGGCTCTATGTTATATGGTTTTTGTGGTCACACTATTATGGTCCGCCACCTCGACCACGCTCATGCATCAGAAAATCTTATGAGTACCTTCGTCAGCTGTTTAGGATTTGAGAGAACTAGGTATTGCGTTTTCTTAATATCCATTTGATCTTTATTTTCAGTGTGGATCTACTTTATAATAGTAGTTAATTCCTACAGACGAAAATCATCGTAACGAAGAATGTAGATACATACCTACCTAAGGAAAGTAATGGATTAAAAGGACAAATAGATGTCTAAAGCCCAAAATATACAATGTAAGGTTAAAAAAACGATAAAGTGATATAATTATGTGCGTATACTGTGGTCTTAATAAACACTTTGACAGTTTTAAAGCATTTTATTTTGTCTATTGCACTCCGACTACATGATCAGGCAATATTCCTGACCAACTAAAAGAGTCCTCTGATAAGCCCGCATCACTACCAAAGCATTGAATCTTTCCTACATTGATTACATGAGATTCGGGGATCCGATCCCAATTTTTACCCTGAAGCATATCATGCGCTGGTTGGTTTTTTTAGCGGTTCAGGAATATTTCTTTGCCATGTTGTTCAAGGTTAATACAATAATTCAAATTTACATGATTTAGCTGTTTGTTTAAACTCAATCATTTTGTGTAAAAATCAGAACGTCTATGTTTTTCTTAGAACAATCATTTTAAAGGGTCTCGAATTTATAAATTTTTGATAATGATGCTCTTTACCTTTTTATAATAAATTTATCGAAGGCTTTTATTTATAAAGGGAAACAACAACAAAATGTTTATAAAATGTTGCTTTAAAATTAGCTAACCAAACGGCTACAATTTTTCCATGGAAGTGATAATTATTTCCATGAATAATTACACAAAATACTTTGCGTTACGATTGTAAGAATTATTCTTTTTAATTTAGAACCTTTTAACTAATTTTCCGAAGTCGCTTACCCGTAGGTATATACAATGTACTCTGTGCCACTTACTTTGGATAGGGAAACCAAAGTAATAGTCTATGAAACGTAGTTTTCATGCTGACTTTACTTCTTGTCATCCATCAAATCAAGAACTCTTTTATACTGAAATATTAGTTTTTTTAATATCTGCATAAATGTCGATGTTTAGTGGCTTACCAACTGTGAACTCATGTTGTTTTTGTATAAGTCTAAAATGGGGATCTATCCTGATAGCTATTTATACAATCGTACGTTCTCTTTCCTTCAACCATTTACTGTAGGCAGACAAGCAGTCTTGCTTAGGGCTTGCGGCCTGCACCTCGTGCTAAATTTAGCCGTAAACAGTAAATTTCGGAAACTAATTTAATCATTTATTAATTTTTTGATTATATTATAACATGATTGTATAATACTGTGCATGTATTTGTATTGTAAGTATGTTATTTTATTTAATGAATAAGTTTTCTGTACTTAGAAGAAATTTCTAAGAGATAAGTTATTTGTATTATTAGTGTGTGTACATACATTATAAATAAATAAGTAAAATGCAATGCCAGGTCTGCTGGAAGAGATTTCAGTTTTGAAATAAGCAGTAGGTACCTATGTACAAGTTTACGAATTATTCTGTGTTACTTAAGATTTCTGTTGTGTAGGTAGGTACCTACATGAAATAAATAAAAATACACAACAACAAAAAAAGTTTGTTCTTAACAATGATTGCGTTACAGCTCAGTTCCGGAACGTCTGCGTTGGCTATGTACCAAACATCGTGTGGAGAGCAGGGGAGCGCCTATCAGACCATAATGAACATAGCTGGCATTGCGGTGCTTGTGGTCAATGTTCTTCTCGTTATAGCTAGCTTCGTGTTTATTTTTGGAATTATAAAGGTGACATTATTTTCATACTCTTTGCATCCAGCAGGCTGATTGTGTAACTTGAAAGGGATGGGGAATGCTTTCCCCATCCCTTTAAAGACGTCGGATTCGCATTCAAATGTCATTGATTGCGAATCCGACGTCTTTAAAGTTCAAAT
>DWLO01004396.1:0-10015 GCA_018245335.1 Dalla quadristriga | reverse complement strand
CCACCAATCCGCATTGGAGCAGCGTGGTGGAGTATGCTCCAGGCCTCCTCAGTTGTGAGGAGAGACCCGTGCCCTGCGGTGGGCCATTATGGGTTGCAGCCCAATTTCAATAATAGGTTTCCATGGTTTACGGATGGCGTACTAACAGAAAACAACAATTAACAACCAAGACCCAAGTTCAAACATTTATCTGCTACATAAATGTGTGCCCGTCCGGGGATCGTACCCGGGTCCCACGTGTTAGGGCCACTGCCAGCGCACCACGTTATCGATATGGAAACTTAAACAATCGAGAATTAGTTCATAAATAGAGTTCAGCTAGACACCTCCGTGGTATGATTATACGCACCTGCTCGGTGAGGAGTCCGTTGGGGCAATCCTTCAGAAAGCCTTTGTGCCTAGAAAAATATAAAAACATAAGATGTGACTGTTTTTTTAAAACAATTTTATATTTATTTACTCTTTATTGTACAAATCGGAGTAGTTTTTTTTTTAATAATCATTTTAATAAAACTGCCAATAGTTAATCTTAACTTGAGCTTTGAAAGAATTAAGGGATACAGCGTGACGAATGGGCCTAGTGTATCTATTGTAACAAACTCACCATAACCGGATTTCCTTCTCAGTAACTGTAACAAAAGATATACGGGTTAATAAAGATTCAGATAAGTCTGCGCGTACCTGTCAAAAATTAGGACCGTGTAGTGGTAATTCAAAATTTTGCCACTAGGTAACCGTTAGTGGCAAAATTTCTCGAGCGGTTTCCTGCTTCGGGGGGTAGGTTACGCCGTCGGTCCCGATTGTTATCGTTAGCCTTGTAGGAGGTATATAGTGTATTCCGGGTATATAGTGTATTATCTATGGTAGGAGGCCTGAAAACATTCGACTACAAACCCCTCCACGTATCCGCATTAGAGTTATATAATATATATCAACACGTACCTATATCATACAGACGAAGCCGCCATCTAAGTCTATTAATGAAAATTTGACAAGACGTACCTATGTGTTACCGGTGATAAAATTGTTGATTTTGCAGGATTCATTATGTTATGTTTCCGACAGCAAGCCCTCGGGGTAGATAATTAAGTAAAAAGTTTGATTTTCTGAAGGCTTGATTTGATAATTAAAATATAAAACTTTAACATGCCTAAGGCCCTGGCCTTAGGCATGTTAAAGTTTAATTATTTTAAGTGAGTTGGAATTCAAATTGTTCGCCATACGGAAGTTCAACGTAGATTCGTTCGCTCTTTGGAATGATATAATGATGATGTGAATATAATGAGGATTTTAGTTTTACTCAGATAGCAATCCTATTCATCATCGTCGACAAAAACCCATCACTGGTCAGCTCCTGAGAGCTAAAGTGGCGCTAAATTATGTGACCCTGTCGTTGAAACTGAAACTAACTGACGTTTACTTACATTTTTATTCTAAACTAGCAGTTGCCCGTGACTTGTCTGCGTTAAATGTATGATGGTTTCTACAAATTAAATCAGGAACGGTTGTATGATTTAGCTATGAAAGACTATAAAACCAACAAACTAAATTTCGTATTTATAATATTAGTAAGATAGGATTGATCGCCAGTCACCGGCTCAGATAAGTTTGAGGACCTTTAGATACGCTCGCAAAGGGCGGGAAGAAAACATTTAAAACATGAGAGAACACTCAGACTCACGATGTTTTAGTGATATTGAATTGATTATAACGCATATAGCATCGAAAAGTTACTGGTCCGAATCCCGGACTCTCGTGGCAGAAACCTAAACCACTTAGCTATCACCGCTTCTGTTTCTACTAAACACGTACCTAATTAAAAATGCCAAGAGAAATTGTTAATGTTTACCTGCTAGTAGAATTGAACTAACTAAGTTAGAGTTAGTTCATTACTAGTAGAAATTATAAAGAGTATTAGCCCATTTAATTTGTTGTGTGATCTTTACAAAAGCTTTAACTAAAGGTGCGTTTCCTACGATAATAAAAGTGAAAAATGGGACCAAATTCGTTACAAAAGACGTGCGGGGTAGTTATTTGCTCTGTAAAAAGATTTGCGATCTAAATGCTTGGCAATTTGTAAACAATTTTGTTTTAAACTTATTTGCTTAAATATACGCTAAGCTTCTTACGATTTCGTTTCGCGTTGGGATAGCACACATATAATAATAATAATAATATATCTTTATTTGCAGGTATACACCCATATACACAAGCATTGTGGTTACAATACAGAATTATGCACATTAGGCAATATTAACTCAAAAAGAAAAGACGACATTAAAATACCTACTAGTATAAAATTGAAATTGGTAAAGTAGTGAACATAATTAAAGAAAATTAAATTTTAAAATGGTGTATAGACAATAAATTAAAAATTGAAACTTTTTATGACATTCACGTATGTACCAAGATGCAGCGATTACACTCAATAAATTCTGTTTGAGCCGAGAGTCGGAGTCAACGACCCCGGTCATATTTATTATCGAATTTGTCATCTATTTCACAATTTTGTTTTTAGTCACTCTGAAACTATATCGAAACACAATTCGCCCTGAAAGTGAATGCCTATGAATAATTGAATTACAAACACGTAGTAGTAACTATTAACTAATCTGTGCACGTACTCCTTTACTTACTTACCTATATAACTTTCAATGTACCTACATGACTATTGGTCAAGGGTGTTGCGAACTCGTACGAGTAAGTAGACATATTTTAACTACTGGCGTTTTCTGAAGAAAGTCTACTAGAAAAACGTTTCTCCTACAACCGATTTGCTCACAGATCCTATCCAGATCATTATGCTAATAACATTCGCACATTAAATAGCCAGCGACAAGTCGTTTTAAATTTATGCATCTATAGTCGTTCGGCCCGAGACGTATGCCATAACTTTATGGGATGGACAGATGTTATAAATTTTCCCTGTGATCGCATCAGAAATATAAATTTTAATGGATTGGCATTTTAACGATTAGGCCGTTGCTATATAATAATTAGGTAATGAGTGTCAGCGGAAAGCGTTTTCTTAACATCTAAATGTGAAAAACGGGCTTTATATACCCTATAAAGTATATTTACACTGCGGCCAAGTCTGCTCTATCTTTAATCCAAAACCTAACTCAGTGGAGTTAGGTTAATAAGAACGCCTTTCATGAGCGACACTGCGGCCCTTCATCCACGTAAAATGCCCACATTCAGAAAAAACTCCAAGGGTTATGCAATTTCATTTTCTAATTTACTGGGGATGATAACAAACACCTTATTGATTAATACAATAATCACTGAAAGAATTATGTCATGTTACGCAAGTTTTACTTCAAAAATATGTCGTAAGCTTATCGGATATTTATATTATATTTGTTAGGTTAGGGTTGGTTTGGCTTACTTATATCCGTAATCCGGTTCGGACTTGGAGATTTATTACGCATCTAAAAATATGCGACCATCAGATAACAATACAATACCTACTGCCATAAAAAAAGTAATAAGTATCAATTTGTTGATGCTTATTTTTAAAACATGCCTATGCTTACCATAAAGATGTAAATTTATCTATATGGTAGGTATAACATTATTTGAGCAAAATATGAGGTGATAAAATGTTTAGTAAGAAATAGGTACATAATTATTTCATGTAAATTTTAAGAGTGGGTTATTTTACGTATATTTTAATACCAAGTTATATTTTAAAACTTCTTTCTCTCTGAATGTTATCCCGCCAAATCTTATGACTGTGGTCAAGGTGGTTTTCGTAGCGGAAGTGCGTGTGAGTTGTGTGTTTTATGCGAAATTAACAAACTGACCTGCGTTATGGGGAGAGATTTTATATATAGGGTTTGCTATCGAAACAAGCATCAATTTTGATAGTGACACCGTGGAAGTGCCGGTTTTTAACATGTTACCTATCACGGTGAGTTTCAGTTTAAGCAGTATAAAATTCAGTGTAGGCATTCATTACCAATCGTGAGCCACTGTAGAGATATATATTTTTTAAAATCTTATGTCGTGGCTGAATCCAAGTTCCACAGCTAACTACACTCCATGTGCACGTTCATGAGTGGGTGGACTTAACAAACCTTTGAGAACGTTACGGAAAACTTCAGGTTTCGCTTTGCTTTGCTTAAAACGTACAACATTTCGAATAGTCAGAGATGCGTGTCCAGGATTGAAACCACGGAACCTGACAGTGTGTGTGTCTTTATAAGTGAATAATAAACGCATATTTGCTTAACAATTTTATTATATTGTTATAGATACTAGCTGTCGTGCTTATAACGAGAAGTGCTTATGCCGGATACATTAATCCTCGTCCGAATAGTGCATTCGAGTTGCCAAAAATCGAACCCAATTTCGAGGGATATAGACAGAGCACGTTCCAGGAAAATGGTGATCATCGATCGTATACAAGTGACTTCTATTCAGTGCCATACCGGGATTATTATTACGTACACCAGACTAAAGCTCCCACTAACGCACCTGCTAGCATAACTTCAGTCAATACTTTACCGATAAGTACGTCTATATCAAGTTCACTCGCTGGCATTTTACCGAGCAGTATACTTGCGGGTAATGTGCCTATTTTTAACGTACCTGCTGCTCCTGTTACTCTAATAAGCCATCATAACGACTTAAAAGTGAACTCATTACCACAGGTTAATATTCCTCCATTGATCACACCGTCTTTGCAGTTACCTGTTCCAATAAAGCAGCAGAGTATTTTACCAGTTAATACAGTGCAGCATATAAATATTCCGACTGTGAACGTACCAAACGTAAACATTCGAAACGGTAATTTGCCGAATGCTTTTATACATGCGGGTAATTTACCAACTGCTAATTTTGTCTCGATAAACCCACAAAATAACTTGGAACTTAACAGGAACAGCATACCGACTGTCAATTCACCTGCATCTATAAACCAACAAAATAACTTTGTTGAGAATACGGTGCATTACGAAATTCCGGCTGGTAACTCACAGTTAAGTTTTAATGCACCTGCTCCCATAAACCAACAAGGTGACTTGGTCATAAGTACGGAACAGCAAAATATAATAAATGAGGACGTCAACTACAATTTAAATAGTCTTACAAACATTCAACAGAATGTTGTGTCTCCAATAATCACGAAAGACATATATTTCCACGTGCCACCCCCCGAAATTGAGGAATCTACCGTGCGTGTTGCCACACGGAATAAAAAGATTTACAAGATCATATTCATAAAAGTGCCGTCACAGGAAAGAAGAAATATTGCCCAGTTACAAGGCAATGCGTACAATCAAGGTGCGCCAATCGAAGATAAGACAATTATTTACGTGTTGAGCAAGAACGCTGAACAATCTCAGCAAGCGTTTTTGCCAAAACCAGTACCATCTGAACATGAGGTATTATTCGTTAACTACAGTGGAAACGCAGAGGATGCTGTTACGCAAATCAGCGATGGTTTGGACCACTCTGAACACCCTGACTCTCAGCTAGTGCCCACTCAAACACTTGAACCAGGTCTGATAAATGGTAAACGCTGAGTTAAATTCTAAGTTTAAATATTTATTACCAGGCGAGTGTTAAATTGTAAATACTAGTCTAAGAGCGAGCGATTATTATTGGTGCTAAGAAGTAGTTTTTATTAAAGATTGGTGTAACTTTACTATAAATTGTATTATTTACTAAACAGTCCTTTGTTCCTTGCTAACGTAGAGATAAGATCAATTTAATTCATGATACCACTGACTATCCTGTCATTAATATCATTTTTACACAAGGTAAAAGGTGTTTACCTACATTACATTAGTAACAAAATCACTTATACTCGTAATGCACGAGTATCGGTGGTGAATATTCATGGACTTACAAATCATTTTTAGGTCAAAAATGTTTTGTGAAATGTGAAATGTTAACAAAATTGCAAAACACTGCTGAGCAAAATTCACCAAACATTACCTGTTTTTTCGGTGGTGAGTTTTATTTAAAAACATTTTAACTCGAAAAGCTGAGACAGGTTTCGTTTCATCGTACTTCATGTAAAAATAAATACTTAAACTCATTGTGGACATGAATTTCATAAAAAATATAATTGCTGTAAAATTTGTAAGAAGAAGGTGCTATCATACATTCATTTTTGTGATAGATATGAGTAGGAATTCACTAAACCAATATTGTGTAATATTAAAGCTAGTAGATTACCGTACGACGGACCAAGCCTGTTCAAGCATTTGCATAATCGATTCCTTAGTAACAATATTGCATAATCGTCTGTTACGTGATTAGAGAAATCTAAAGCATCAGATCTAATTAAAATTTAATAGAAATATTTTACACAAATTTAGTAACCTTATTTTTTAATCTTCGTTTTGATATATTTATAGAGTAGGTATGGTACCAAATTAAATCTTAAGTAGGGATTTTATGTTTATTTAATTATTGAAAGTAAATTGATGTAACACATTTAACGACGTCATTGATGATAATTATGATACTAGGCAGTATCTCTTTAAGATGTCACCGTAGGTGAATATTAAAATAATTATATATATGGCTTAAGGAATTTTACTTGTTTATCTGTTGTTGTTTATCTTAATCGTAGGCATATATCTCAAAAACTACATGAATCTTGATTTTTTTTAAATCATATGATTAGCAAATGGCCATGCAGTCACACCAACAACCGCCGCCCATAGACATCTCGAACAAACTTCGGATAAGACTGTCCGAGGGACTGTTAGTTAGTCATGTTAGTATTAGGTGTTAGTAGGAATATTAATTAGTTGTTTAGTATTCGGCAGTAATAGGATTGTGGGAGTGTTAGGGCTATTAGTGTAATGCAATCCTTTTAGTAACTAGTAATCGTTAGTATTTTTCCTATTCGTTGCTACGTTTCTACCCCTGAGAACTGAGATGGTTGCCTCTTGTATAAGTGTAGTCGGCATCCACAATGTAATGTTTTATGGAAATATTGTTTTCGAGTGTTTGTATGCATATCTTTACTTTGTCGCACTATGTAGCAAGAACGGCTTGATGGATTTTAAACGAGGTGTAGTTAAATTCGTCTTGGTGTCCGAAGTGTCACAGGGTATAACGATTATACGAAAAACCAATAACTACAGCTGCGATCTGTGGTTTAATTTTGTATGAATTATGGCTAATTGTTAGATAAGTATTCATTGCTTGTAACATATCGTTTATAAACTTAGTTTCAACAAGTGGTAACTTTAAACATTTCCATATTTACAGCTTGTTTTTTTCTTTTTCAGTCAAGTGCTTTTGCGCTGAGTGTGTGAAGTGTTTTATGCTGATCTTATTAAACAGAACTATTAAAATGTTATGTTAGTTACAGTTTCAAATATATAAATGTTTCAAATATGGCTTTGCCCGCGGCTCCCGGTTGCCCCGAGGTGTATCTTACGGCATATTAGAGAAAGATCGAAGGATATTTTAGTTGTCTTCTTAAAGTAAGACCCTGACCGACGAGCTGTGGGTCTCGGGTTCGATTCCCGGCTGGGGCTGACATTTATTTGGCGGAGAAATGATTGTACTCGGGTCTTAGGCGTCAAATTGCGTTGCTTTCTGTGTGTGTCCGCCACCGGCAACACAGGGAGGATTCCCCAGAGCGGAGGTGTGAGTGTGTAGGCGTTTATTATTACTATTTCATATACGTATACCTATGTACCTAATACGAAGACGTACGGCAGTACGTTCCTCCCTTATGAGATACGTCTGTTTACCGCGGAAGTGGCAAGTTTATCATGGATCCCGAAAGTTATGGTTGTACCGTACCTACTGGCATATCGGTGAGTGGATTTTACTGCCGAACTTGGGAGTGCTTTTTTATATACCTACCTTTATACGTTATGGCCAAAGTGATTACATAGACGTATGACACACCGCAACGCACTTTTGGTATACCCGACTCAGACTGCGGTTCAGTTCAAATTGTAGCATTCCTAGCTCTGATCCAAAACGCGATACCGTCGCCGATATATATTTGCCATACCTTATCTATAAAAATGAAGGAAGTCGACGACAGCCTACTGGAAGAGGGACAGCTTAATGGAAGAGACCCCATTACACAAGACATCCTAGTATGGGACATCCTAGAACAAACATTACGAGTATATTATAAGCAATTGTCTAATTATGAATAAAACTTAGCTAGGGTATACACAATACCAGCGAGTCCACCGTGGGTTAAGAATAACGGATAAATCCTAATTAATAATATAAATGTATGTCTCTGTGTGTGTAAAAACACACAAACATTTTCAATGATTGTAAAAGTCTAGTTGGACTTTAGTAAAATGTGCTTCGATATCATTGTTGACAGTAAAATAACGAACATTTAAGCAATATTTTAATTTTAATTTTTGACAGATAAAATTGCTGGCATTGCTGTTTTCGCCTTTTTTCTCTGTTAATAACAAGTATACAAAAATTTTAATACGAGGATGTCTAAAATGTCCGTAATTTTGTTGACAACATATCAATATTTATTGACATTTGTTGAAAAATGTGCTTTGATAATGATCAAAGTACTTTTTTCAAAAGTCTACCTACACTTTTACAATTACTGTAAATGTGAGAGGCCTCTTAACAAGGCCGGACTGTCTACTACACCACTTGTCAGTTTATGCAGGAATAATAAATTCAAACGGACTCGACGAGCACAAAGCTACTCAAGATTGAAGTGCCCTAATCTGACTGCGTATGTTTTAACGGTTCCCGGAAGTTTGAAGCGGTATGCTATGCTGCAAATTAATATCTGAACCCTTTCACTTCTGGCTATGTGTAGACAACGCTGAGGTAATCCAGATTACGTAGTGGCTTTTGAAGCCTTTTGTTTACCTCAGTATAAATGCTGGTGCATTATGGCTGCCAGTATAGTATCATGTCATCTTATGTTACTAATAATGTGCAATGAATAAATATGAAATTTTGTTTGTTTGTTTGAAACGCCTTCACGGGTACACCAGTCCACCGATCTTCATAGAGTTCGGTGGAGAGGTAGTTAGAGTCACGGGGATGGTCATAGGTTACTTTTGATCCCAAATACGTATACAGATCCCGACAGAATTAAAACATACATTTAACGCGGACGAAGTCACGGGCAACATGTAGAATAACATCAAATATAACACATTTCAGACTTTCTCAGAAATAACTCGTTAAAATGTATAATTATCTATGGCGTGATGGCGTTCATGAGGAAAGATTTATTTTAATGGGTTTTCGAATGTTCTGGAAACTAAGCCGTAACGAAATCACATTAAAATGTATAATATTACAAACGTATGCCCAAAACCATTTGAGTGGGAGATATCAGATCAGTTTTTGTAAGTAAAGTACATAAAACAGTTTCACACATATCCTTACTAATATTTAAAACTAGCTGTAGGCCGCAGAAGTAGTTGAATTCAATTTTAATTATTTTCAAGAGAAGTCCGCGATTTATCAAATACACTTTCATCCCTTATTTTTTCCCTCGGGCGTTGAAATAACGCCGAAACACTTATTTCTAAGTGTTCCAACGATTTGGAACACAGAAGCTAAATAGCAGTTTTCATAGTGCTTGCTTCAAAATCAGCGGATTTCCAAACAACCTGTCAACCCCTTTTGAACCCCCTTAGGGATAGAATATAACAAAATCCTTCGTTAGTGAGTGCCTTCGTCATAAAAAGAACGCATTTAATGTTTCTGGCTTTAGTAATTTAGGCTGTTGATGATGATTCAGTGAGTCAGGATATGTATTTTTATATACACCTATATACGAGTATGTACGGATGTTAAAGTATGTTTGTGACGTGATTTTTGGCAGAGAGATAGTTTATGGGTCGGAGAGTGACGTACGCTACTTTTTATCCCGGAAAAATACACGGGAACTGTGTGATAGATAGAAGATTTTTACGCGGATAGAGGTGTGGGTACCGCCTCGATTTATATAAAACTAGCTGTTGCCCGCGACTTCGTACGCGTGGAATTTAACTCAAATCATTAGTACATCATTTCGTCTTACCTTTAA
>DWLO01004395.1:0-10017 GCA_018245335.1 Dalla quadristriga | reverse complement strand
TTCTGCCGTGAAATAATAGTTCATATTCATATTCGCTGTCAACGCGATGATAGCCTACTGGTTAAGACTCCGGGGCTCAAATCCCAGCGCACCTATGACTTTTCTTAGTTATGTGCGGTTTATGTAATTAAATATAATCTGCTTACGGTAAGGAAAAACAAACACATTTTCATATTTAATTAGTAAGGGTGTTACAGCCAGCACAACGGTGATCACAATATAATTAAATCAATTGCTTATTTGATTATTATAGAATGTAACCTACTCCTAGCCATCTTCTATTTTTTTTTAAATAATAATAATAACGCATACACACTTACATCCTCGCACTAGGATTGCGGGCGGCGGACATGCAGAAATCAACACAATTTAACGCCCAAGACCCGAACACAAACAAGTATCTGCATAGTAAATATCTGTCCCGGCCGAGGTTCGAACCCGTGACCCCACTGTTCGTCAGTCAGGATCACTAACCAAGGCGCCACGGAGTTTTCGTTACTTCATTACAAAGTCGTAAAGCCCGATATTTTTCAATGTAGCGAAACATTGCCCTGAGGGTGACTGTGGTAAACTGGAGTGGTCATATCAAGGCAAATATTAAAGCGGATCACAGCTGTAACGGCGAGACTGTTATTATTTATTATTTACGTTTCTGCGGACATTGAAATGATTATCTAGCAATCAGCCGCCGGCCGTGGCTAGTTAATAAGGCTACTTAACCGGCTATCGTTCGTGGCATTGCTCGCGTGCGTTTAATGTGCGGGTATCTGTAATTTCCATAACCTCCGCGGGTACCAGTTGACACGATGGGCGGCACACGTATTACCCTTAGCACGAGCAGGACGTATGCTAATCTTTTCTTACAAATATTATAAATGTCAAAGCTTAGATTAAAATAAGATAGATTATAATAATAACACAATACACTATCCCTGTAAAACTTACGAAATATCGGGATCTATCAATAGAATTGAAAACCCAGTGGCAAGTCCAAACTGTCCATATAGTCCCAATTGTTTTATCGTCCACCGGTGTCATCCCGAAACTTTTAAGTAAAAGCTTAAAAACACTTAACATCCATCCATATTAGTCACAAACATTACAAAAATCAGCAATTCTAAACACTTGTCGTATAGTTTGGAAATTTCTAAATATAAATTAGCAACTTATCTCTATTGCACTTGGATAAGGCCAGTGCAATAATAGTATAACCACTTCGGAGAGAAAACTAAAAAGTAACAAATACATAATAATAATAATAAATAATCCGATCCCGAGGGAATGAAAACATCATCAATTTAACGCGGATGAAGTCGCGGGCAACAGCGAGTACATTATTATCTTTGATCATTACGACAGCATTGCACTCATCTATGGGCAATGGTAAAGTTCCCATTCAGGACGTGACTACTAGCTTTCAGCGGATACATTGAGCGCAAACCGATTGCGCTGCGTTAAATTGCTTCGAGTCCGAATTTGTAGCCCATTTCTCAGTAATCCCCAACTATCTGTTCACATAGCCGATACGTTGATAATGAATGCGAACAAACATTTATGTATGCGTCGCTCTCCACGGAGCCGATCCTAGGGCACACGAGTCGCCCGGCGCGGCCGCAAGCGATGTCAATGAATGATATAGTTTGGCTACATGATTTGACCGTCGATACACGCGGCAGATTTACAATGCGACCAGTAATTTATAGCGATGTTCGATCTAGATGTAATTTAATGTTGTTGGCGAACATAAATCTAGCTCATCCACCGCTCGCGTTGATATCCGCTGCTCTAGGAGACTTGTAAACTCGATAATTCCGTTGGACTTTATCGTGTCGAATGTATTTCGCCTAGAGTTTTAATCGGGCCGGTCGGGTAATCTTTAATGTTTGTTAGACTAAGCAGGCGAAACAAGATCCTGATATGGGAGGACGACTTTGTTATCAGAATAAGTCGCTACCCGCCGCATCGCGTTGCTCCTCTGTAAACTTATGTTTCAATTACTGCGCTATCAACAGTGTGACGGGCGGCGATTGTGAGAATTAACATGGAATTGTAGGTTGAAAAAACGGATCCTATGTATATGGTCAGTGCAATGCTTTATGATAATAAACCCAGCAGTTGTAAAGGCGAACAATAAAATTTGTCCAGTCGAGTCAAGCTAAAAACATGGACAGCAATGTTGACACCATGACAAACACTTTTTACCACCGTTAACTTCATCAAAATATATGTTTCTATGCAAATGCTCAGGTTTTAATGTATGCTAGGCTTTAATGTATGCTATGTAAGGGACAGCGTGTCTGTCTCAGAATAGCCGATGGATGAGTTTTTTTCCCATCATACCGACTAGCCGGCACCGAGCCATAACCAGAATATGGCTTCCATATTTGTGAAACCTTGACCAGTATCAGTCGAGTAGTTTACTACTACTTCTAGGCTTATACGCATAATTAGCGATAACGTTTGATGAGATCGTACTCGTTATTTATTAAGTAGGACCTTAGGGATATGTAAATATTATCTAGATACAAAAATATCTACAGTGAGAGCTTCGTTCATTTATATTTTGTTATTTATTTACAAATGTACTTATATGTGTCTTAACTGTTACTAAAGCAGTCTCGTGCATATTCGGAATTCAGTTGGTAAAATAGAATGTTAACAAAAGACATCACTATGACAAAGCATATCTATATCTAATTTGAATTTGGTAACATGAATTGTTATTTATTTTAAAATTATATTATATTAGTTATGAATTTTTGTATGTTAAATACTTTATACACATGGTAATTCCCTAGAGCCAGTACACATCTAACTGATTTTGTGTCCAGAAATTAGATTGTGCATGGGCTTGTTACAGACGATATGTTACCCCTCCCAACTTTAATGCTATCATGCGCTGAATAGAGCGGACGAAATATCGTTAACCCACCACAGTCGGTGGCATCCAATAAACGGCCCGAGTATCTAAACAACGTTATGGGACCAAAATTGAGTGATAATACGTAAACAAAGTCCATTAAGCTTGCATGTTGTGTTTGAACTTGTTTTTATAAAATAGATATTGTAACACATATAGCACAAAATATAAGTTTGTTATGATGCAGTTATGGTACTGCCATATCGCAAACTGAGAACGAGTGACTCTATAAAAAATCATGTTTTTTGGCAAATTAAAAAAAGGTTTTTGTATGTATAGGTGTTTCGGCTTAACCACATTTATTCGACTACTCGAAGGTTTTTGTATGTATAGGTGTTTCGGCTAAACCACGGCTATTCGAATTAAAGAGCTACTTACAAAATTCCACTTTTGTAATGATCTTTAGGCTGTTATGAATCGATACAAGTAGTGGTTAACTCAAATTATAATTAAATTAATATAGTAAATTGTTGCCAAAGAACTTTACAAAAATGTGTCACTGTACTTCTAAAAATACTTGGATATCAATTACTGAAGATTATATTGTCTTTTTAATATTTAATACTTGAAGAGTCCCATGTCATTTATGCATACCATTTACTATTCGCTCGTTTGCTCGTGAATATTATTATCGAAGAATAAAAATGTTTCCAGTAAAGAACCTAGAAAAATGCATTCGCAAGGTTCAGCGCTGATACTTATCCGGATTTGTTGAACAGACAAAAACTAGATGAACCATTTACACCCAATGGTGTATAATAATACTAGCGAATCGGCCCGGCTTTGCGCGGGGATAGGTACAATGTATTAATGTTCATCAAGTGTCCGAGCGATTAGACACAGCCTGGTCGCGCTATCAACATTTTTGTTTCGCGTTATTTGAAATCTGTGATATTTGCTAAGATATTCATTTAATTGTTACGCTGTACTGGGCAATTTTGATCTACATTACATGTACCACGTTACTATCATATTTGATAGGATATGAATGGTTACTGTGGGTTATTCTTAGGAGACAGATATATGCCCACGTGGACTTTTTTGTAGGCCTTCTTAAGATATGCAATTGAGTTGTACATTATATGTATGTATCTCATAAGGTTTAGCCACCGTTAGCAATGTAAGCGCTTGAAAATATAGTTTTATGACTTGATTCAAAACATCGTTTTTCTTCTTTCTCTAGATATAATAAACATGTGTTATACATAAACACCTTCCGGAAGAAATTCTCTAAATGATAGTGAAAACTATATAAAAATCCGTTACGTAACTTAGAAGAAGTAAGCGAACAAACAGACAGACGCGAAAAGCGACTATTTAGAGATGGCGAATGACTTTGCCATGTTATTAACGAAACGGCACTTGCAAAAAGTGGTAGTCGTTCATAAGGCCACGTCGATCGCTCCGCGTTCCATGCTTTGTTCCCTACATGGAAACTTAATAATTAGTTTGCACTACACCAATTTCCTCCGGGCGGTAACTGTATCGTATACGCCGGTGGCTATCGATTTATAAGCTCTTACATTTTATTGGGAACGCGCTGATTAGGTTTTGGTTTACCTATTTTTCTGAATTCTGTATTTGTTTTACTTTGTTTAAGGAAATAAGTTATCGAAAGAAAGCGATACCGATTTACCTGTTGGTGTGCTGTAGTAATAGATGCCAACTCTGACTGGTTGTTTAATAAGCGCCACGTACCTAGGTATATTTTCATAATGCAATATTCTAGTGCGTGAATGAAGGCGCGTGAGGGCGTGAAAATACGAACTTGCAAACAGACGGGAAGTCTCAGTGCGGGTTCGAATCCCAGGCTCAAACCTCGAATCTCTGTGTAAGTTTGCATTTTCAAATTGATGTTTTGATTGATTAGAGCTTAGATTAAACACGCAGATTGGAGTTCTAGAGCAACTGTTTTGCAAGCTCATTTATTACCTCCGAAATATTTAAGGTCCTTACATAAACCTTATGTGAATTGATAGGGAAGTACTAGTGTGCAATTTCGTTAGCATTTCAATGAGACATAATAATACCTGTGATAATCTAAAACGTGTATAACCTAGGGTGATTGGTTTAATTCCTATAAAACACCAGTCCATCGATCAGTCTTTAAAAGTCCACTGCGGACATAGGCCGCCTCTAATCGGCGCGACTCCGCCCGGTCCCGTACCCGCTGTCTTCTTCAGGTCATCAGTCCTGGTCGGAGGGCGACTGGTGCTCCTTTTCCCGAGTCGTGTTCTCCATTCGGGGACCTTTGTTCCCCATCGGTTATCAGTCCTTCGAATGACGTGGCGTGCCCATTGCCACTTCAGCTTACTTATTCTGCGAGCAATGTCGGTACCCTTTGTGCGTCTACGAATTTCATAATGTCTGATTCGGTCGCGTAGCGCAATACCGAGCATTGCTCTCTCCGTAGCATGCTGGACGTCCTTGAGCTTGCGAATCAGGCCAACGTAAAGGACCATGTATCGAATACTAGTATCATCACTGGCAACACATTGCTCGAATACTTTCGACTTCAGGCACTGAGGTAATGTGCCGTAGTTTCCCGAACGCTGTCCAACCGAGTATCCGAGTGCTGAGTAAAACGCTAGTAATATCACCGCCTAATCTGGTCAATAAATAAATATATTTTTTAATTGTAATTTTGTGCATTTTAATTTGTGTCTTCGAAGTTATATGTTTATAAATACGCATAAAATTGTCGACGACGCCGCTACGTTACGATTACGCATCCGGTAGTTACCCGCGACCGCCCCGCCGCGCTGCCGGCCGCGCTGCGCCGCCGTATCGAGATAAACAGGCGAGCCACGTCTGAGGGCAGCAGATTAAGAGTTTCTTTCACGTACAAAAGGAATTATTATTGGGCTCGCGGCAGCGGCGAATATTATTTTTCTCGGAAAAAGATAGATCGCTTAAGCGATTTTACGGGAAATTAATTTTGGCAGTGAGCGACAGGGCGCGCCCGTGCTCGCGATGATTTGTTGCGATCCGAGCACGCTCGTTACACTTCCCGATAATGACGCATACCATTTACTCAAAGGCAAAGCTAAGGCCGTAATTCAACTGCCTTATCGCCCGATTCCCCGTAACCATCGCCGCTCGATGTTTTCAACCGAAATTAAATCTGAATGTCGGGCTTAAATGCCCGTAAAAGCATACTTTGGATCGCAGTAACGTTTAGTATTTGTGATGTTATTGTTAATTTTCAAGAAATTTCGTTGCACCTGCGAAACTTAGATACTTTGATCTACTTGTTTTGCCCAAATCATCTATAATTTTCTGATGCCCAAGACTATTGTTGAAGTCATGCTGTCAAACCTTAAAGAGAACAAAATGAAGTAATATGAGCACAATCTCTACAAAATTCTCGTTATGTCCGTCGTTTGTTTATTGAAGCATCGCGCACCGCTGATAACCAACGAACTTCGTCCACACAAACGGTGGCATTGTAACCAGCCTCGAACAATCCTTTTCAAAGTCAGTCATAGGTGCATTGCTACCCCTGAGGACTAAGAAGGACTTCGTAGATAATGGTGTGTCGGCAACTTTCTGACCGTAACACAAACGTTGCTTCGCGATAGAAAAAGCTGTAGGTGAAGCGCGGCAGTACCCACCTTTTCGGTTGAATGATGAAGGCTTCGCCGCCTGGTAGAATCCTGTACGTGTTTATCAATGGACCGGACCTATGAGGGCTGCGTGCGCAAACGCATTCCCCGGGCATGTGTCGCCGCAACCCGGCCGCGGCTACAATAATTAATCTAGTGTAATGCGATACAAGCCCCCTGTCGCCGCACAGGTAATGCGTTGTGATTTACGCGCACCGAACACGCCGTTAATCTTATTTCCACTTTCAATATCTTTATCATCCCAACGGCTACAACCGCCATTAACAAATACACGTATTTTCTCTACTATTATAACACTGTAACGAACCCATGTCTGTACAGCTTTCTAATATTATAAATGCGAAAATTAGTGCGTTTGTTTGTTTGATACGCCTTCACGGTAATCTTCATAGACCGCAAATAAATATACAGATGAATAAAAATATCATAAAATGAACGCGGTCGTAGTCGCGGGCAACAGTTCTGCTGTAGGGACATCTGAAACCGTAACAATTTCTTTTTGTATTCCTGTCTGTTATTGTTTTTTTTTTGTTTATATGTTAGGGAATCACGCAAAAGCTATTAAACATACTATCTTATATCAAATATACCAACTGCGTAATATTCAAGTAGAGGGGATATAATTCGCGGGCACACATTAGTCACACATTTATAACTACGTACTAACACGACGGGAATAACCAATGGCAGGAAGCTTCCCACGAAATTTGTTTGTGCCGATGTACCAAAATTGGAAAGTTAATATGGTCGCTGCTTAAGTACGATTAAATGGTTATAAAGGCGTACCGACTGGGACCGATTCTCGCGCTGACTTTATCACTCAGTCGACATTGTGTCGATACTTATGAATAATCCTGTACTGTTTAAATACTACTTACAATTCTCTGGAGTAGGCCTTTACCTGTAGAGGGGCCTGTACCTATATTTTGATTATAACGAATTAAATTTACTATAAGTAAAATTAAATTATGTTTAAAAATGAAGCAAATTTTTTCAGAATTTAAATTGACATTAAAATGACTATGAAAACGGACATGGACGAGAACAAAGAGTCGATAATATTGCAATAACAATGATAGGTATATAGACTTGATTTTGTTACAATTTTGTTTAGCAAGAAAAACGCTAAACAAAAGTTGACGTCACTTTGATATTGTGGAACTGACTCAGGAATTAAAAGGTTTTTATTTAATTTGTATTTTTTTAATTTATCTTTTAAATATGTCTTTATTTTGAACATGTCTACTGCATCATAGCAGAAATAAAACAATTAAATACAAAAACCTGGCAAAGCACGAGTCAGACTCGCGTGATGAGGGTTCCGTACTACATGAATATTTTGCTATTTTCATAGAATTTAAAGACCTGGATTTGGGATTTAAAAATAAAAGTTAGGATAAGGAAAGGAGGAAATGCTCGATTGTCCTAGATTTTCACGTCTCTTAGACTCCATGCATTTGAAAATCATATATTTTTTATTTGTATCCTTCATATTAAGACCTTTGATTTGATATGTCACTTGACAAGTTTAAGTCCTATAAGGGTTCCGTTTTTTATTTTACGTACAGCACCCTAAAAATGATAAATTTGCGTTACGTTTAACAAAGAAACCTATTATACCTGGGTAAGTATTATAGCGATAATATCACCGGCGTTGGGCTAGATGGAGGCGTTTTCGATTATGAAGTAAGTAATTTTTTTAAATTATTTGTAATTTTAATACATCAATCAATTAATAAAATAGTTGTTACTCAGTCAATACTTTCATATTTTTTGAAATACAAACATTCGTTTTTAGTGGACAAAAATAATTTCACTCTAGATATTTCGTTTTAGAGATAATGTCTGGTAGCGCGAGAATTGGTACCCTGATTCCGCTTAGGGATTTCATTTAAAAGGCTTGCGTTTCCCGCTACGTAAATCGAGAAGCCTTTACCCTTAATAAGCTCATTTCTAAACTCCGAACTTAGGACTGGAATCGTTATGCATTTATGAAACACAATAGGAATCGTGTCGATTGCGCTGCAAATCTATTTTAATCGTATGGTCCAACGCTCGGCATGAATCTCTCCTTACGGCAGGATGGATTGGAGGAAATTCCGCTAAGCTGCCATATGGGGACTAGCGACGGCAAGTGCCCGGCACGGATGTTGGAAGTTTATAAGTCACCCGACAAAACTTAATGAGTGCTATCAAGCTCCGCTGCTCATTTCTTGCACATGCTCGTGACTCGTGCTAACTCTGTATGAAATACATCCGTGACGTGATGACCTTTTGTCCACCAGAGGCGTGTTCTGTGAGTACCGAAAAACGGACGGATCTTTTTAGTTCCTTATCGTTAATCCATCCAGCAATGGGCCGGACTGCTGGGCGCGGCGATCCTTTGAAAACGTTGTTTAGATTTCCTAGGTAGGTACCTATGCAGGTTTGATTTATCCCTTCGTAAATAATCGCTTATTCATCTCACGTCACATATTATTATGGTGGACAGCCAGTCTTATGATATACTTCTCAAGCGATTCAAGCACAAACAACATACAAAGTTGGCCGTGATCATTTATGACACACAAACACACGCCACGTGTGCTTCTTAAAATAAAAAAGCAGAAACGAAGGTGTACTGTGAAAACAATACTTATTTCAAAAACGGTGAACTGCTCGAGGCGGCGGTAAACGACAATGAAATTCGACATGTTATCCGTTAAACTGTTTCAATAAATCAGATGCAAATGACGCGCCCGGCGGTGCGAACACGAAAAATGTATAGTGTGAGGGATACCTCAGTGAACCGGTGATTTGCATACATTTTCGTAATAATAACTTCCGTTTGCCGCGCCTCCCGGCGGAGGTGTCACGAACCGAGGATAAAAGTGCACTTCTATACGGTAGCAGAAGCAATTATTTCTTTCCCGTCTTCCTGAACTGTTAGGCGTTGTGCAGACGACCGTTTTAAATCGGTTCCACAAAAATCGGTAGAAATAGAACGGAACATCATACGTTCTATTATTACATCAACGCAAACGACCCGCAAAATAAATCCGTATTACAAAACACTGAGAAAGACCGGTATGCGGGTGTGTCCTCACCATGTTTTCGGTCATATTTAAAACGCAAATAACTTTAAAAAGTTATAGGAGTGACCCAGAACCCCTGAGTACCGTACAGGGCGAGATCTATTCATTCGTATAACCATTTGTATACCAGTCGAAGATAACAATTGTACTTATCTAATCCACGGTTGTACCAGGAGCGGGAGCGCATTCAGTGGTGGTTTGCATACATTGTCGTAATAGCAACGTCAGTTTCGCGCGCGGTGTGGCGCGCCAATCATGCAACACTGTAGCGGTGTAGAAGAGTGTTTTGATGTGAATTTATTCAAAAATATGCAGCAATCACTCATTTAAAACTAAGTCAGAAGAAAATTATATTGTCTGCGCTTTGACGACTCGGTGGCGCGTTGGTCAGTGACCC
>DWLO01004394.1:0-10017 GCA_018245335.1 Dalla quadristriga | reverse complement strand
CCGAGTTTGGATCGAATTTGTGCCGATGCCGATACGATTTCGATTGTCAGAAAAACTCCTGCTTGGGCCACTGATTTCAAATTATATCGACACCGAAACAATCTTCGTATGTAGAACTGATCGTAAATTAGAATACCGCCAATTTTAACACGTCCGATCGCGTCAAATGCTTAGAACAATTTTATGCAAATTCCGACCCAAATTGCATGTTTAGAGTGAGAATGTTATTTAGAAAATTATAGGATTGGAGCACCGACAACAGATTGCTGGGAGCAATTGCCGCGCTTGTTATAACTATCATGGGTAGCTATTACGTAAAAGTAGTTCGTTAGTTCGTGCTTGCTGTGTTAAGGTAAAGTAATAATATAGATATTGTAATCTCGGAAGCAATATGGCGGCGTAGCTTTAAAAAGTTTCTCAATTAATTTTTATATCGACACAACATAGTTACACAAAACCGGTGTCTATTACAAATTTGTTGCTTAAAGCAGCGTATTTCCTTGCTCCAAGGAAAATGACGGGAACAAATTAATTTGATGTTAATATGTGTGTTTCGAGTGTTGCACGGAGCGCGGTGCGCTGATTACAAGGCGGGCGGTAATAGGCCTTCGCGTCCCACCCTATACTCAACTTAATGCTCTCGCAATTTCACTCAAAATAACGAATGGAGAAAAAAAACTTTTCGGACCCTAAATGAGAGATGGCGACGTGAGCTGCTCATTCCTTCATACCGATCAGAGACCGGAGTAAGCGCGTGTTCCGTCCCAATTAGATGGAATTATTGTCAACGTGAGTCGCTTGGCATGCAAGGTTGATGGACATACATTCGACGTTGGTGAATTTTTTCGGAGGTGTTTTATTGCGTAATACGTAAATTAGGCAAATGTAGATATTGTTTTTAACAGGTTTTACACCGTGGCTGATACACGGATCTAGTGTTTGGTTCGCATATCATTCAGCTATTTTTAGGATGAAAAACTTCCTTGTTTTAATTATTTCTGAAGCAAGTACTAATATACTGTCAGGAAATTATATATGGTGTGACCATATTTTTGTCAGCATTCGAATCAAAAATGGTGCTATAATAAAGGGGGATCTATCTTTTTAACCGCTCAAAATATACGAGATAATGGTTCGCTTGGTATAGAAGTCCGCTGTCTGTTGTTTAGTCCACCGTTGGTCTCAAACATGGCAAACGTTACGTCAGCAGTAGCTTGAAGAGCTTGACTAATTGTTCGTTGAAGTTTTGTGAAGTTGTAGCAGACAGCTTTGTTTTGAGCACGTTTGTAAGCATGATTTGTAAAGTTGTTTTATTTGATTTTTGTGTTTCCGTCGGAAAGGTGCGGATTCTGGATAAGAGTTGACCAGTTCAGTCGTCAAGAATAGCAACGCATCTGTGACCAGCTTCGAATAGGATAAATTTAAAACTTACGGTTACCTACTGCCTGATACTAATATGTAATATTTACTTTCAGCACATTTCATACTAACAGTCCTAGCACCCGCAGTCCTATAACTAACGAATACTTGCCAAGTAATGTTCTTATTAACACCTAATACAAACAGGACTACCTAAAAAATAAGTCCCTAGTACAGACCTATTCGAAGTTTGTCATAGATGTCCATGGCAGGCAGTGGATGGTGGGACTGCATGCTCGTTTGCTATTCTCATCACACAAAAAAGCACCAGGCCCAAGGCTGTCCAAAGTATTTATTTCAAAGTTATTCCATAAAAGTGACGAGCCTGAATTCTGATGAACTGCGGTTCCTAATAAGGCTTATCACTGGGCACTCTAAGCTATACCAACACTTACACAGGGTAGGAGAATCCAATAATGGCAGCTGCAGATTCTGCAATTATGCAAAGGAAACTCCCATTCAGGTCCGCTGTGAATGCGCTGCATTAACTCAAAGCCGAAGCCGTTTACTGGACAGAAGCTTAGACTCACCTCGCACCATCAATGATCTGGAACACAAAGGCATCATACGGTTCATCTCAACGCTTTGTTCATTCATGACCATTGGGGTCAAATATGGACTAAAAGATATTCCGTTTACGTCAGGAATAAGCAGTCTGTATTTAACTCTGACGAAAGCAGAATCTGACCTAAGTGACCTTATTCACCAGATTAATGACGACAACAACGGTAATATACAACATCCTTCAGCCAACGACACTATAACTTAGATGTAATATGTGTTTCAAAGCATAAATAGTACCGACATAACACAAAGTCTGTTGATGTTACGTAGCGAGCGGCTGAGTGCGATGTAGAGTCCCTGCGGACAATCAGATAGCTCTACAATATGACGACACTTCGCAACCTCCGTCCTACCCGCACTGTTATCAGTGTCATACGACTATATAACAATAAATACTTTTTAAAAGCAGAACCATACAGGTCTATATGCAGTTATATTTATAGTCATTGACTTGCAACTGAGGCGCATTGATTAGTGACCCTGACTGTGACTGTGACGAGCTGTGGGTCCGGGGTTCGATCCCCGGCCGGGGCAGACATTTGTTTGGTAGATAAAAGTTTGTCCTCTTTTGGATGTTAAATTGTGTTGTTTTGTAATGTTGTTAAATTGTGTAAGGGCTTATTATTATTTATAAAGAGAGAGAAAATTAAAAGTTGTACAACCCTGAGAAAGCTGAAGGCAAATATTTAAATCTCTCTCTAAACCAACAATAGACATACAAATACTTAATTAATATTTAACTTGTTAGTTTCAATGGTATGTATTGGGTATTAATAATAGTATTCAATGGCGTGGTAAAATAAATACAAACAATGCAAAAATTACACTGTAAAAATACCAATACATTATATTATTCTGGGATTAGCAATACAAACTGTCTCAAAAAGAATTCGCTGGTAAAGCGAAACCAAAACAGATGGATTTAAGCAGAGGTGGGTGGCTCTGAGGCGGGATCGGGGGGTCGAGATAGGTGCCCGGCGCCCATCTGATACCGACTAATACGACGACAATTCGCAGCCTCCCGCTTTAGTACTTTAAAAATAAAGAACCTCTATCACCCTCCACACACGACGAGATCTTTTTAATCTCTTTTCAAATGTGGTCTTCTCGAAACGGTCAGCATAAATTCGACGTGAAAACCTTTAGAAGAACACCTTTCACAACACGAGATTAAAAATCGTTTTACAGTTGGAATCGATTGTGAGCTAAAGTAATCAAATAAAGTAGCTGTTAACGCTGTGGACTCTAAACTCCATTTCCGAAACTTTGGTGGCATTAAGCGACATCAAACAATAATTTCGGAAAAAGCAATTATCATTATCCAGATAGGAGGGTCGAAGGCGATCGCATTAACATCATGAAGGGGCGAAGTTCCGCGCCCCGGGACACCCGTCGCCGACGAGACAGTTACATATTACGCAATAAAGAGCTGTTCTCGCGAAAGGAAGTGTGAAAATGAACAACATCAAGGGGTTATCTTGAATTACTCACTAAAAACTTATTGCTGGTACTCAGGCGGGCGCCGCGGGTGTGTGTGGGGGCGGAGGGGGTGGATTTGCCGCGAACAGATAAGGGCACGCTATTGGGATCGCGTCGTTCTCATCCAATTACACGGTCGAGCGAGCGCGGCGAGGAGCGTAGATAAAAAGCAAGCAAGTTGCCTCGACGCTGTCTCCGCGGGGATTGTCGCTCGGCTAACGTTTTCACCTACGACCTGTCTTTCGTACGTAATGTGTGCCCTTTAACAGTGACAACCCGAAGGTCCCAAGGAACGCTTTTAAAAAATAAAAAGGGCTTTTTCATTACAAATACCCAGCGAAGCAAAGTAACATGTGGCTTCCGCTGTTGGCTAGAAACGACTTGGTTATTAAACGGTGTTTCAAAAGTCTTTCAGAGGCCTTACTTAAGTTTATATTCGCTGATAAAGACGTGTAACATATTGCTGGAATGTATCTTTTCGTTACGGATGTAGGTTCTTGAACTTCCTTCAGCAACTTTCAGATACCGTTGACATCAGCCGGCCTCGCAAGAATTGTTATAAAGATGAATACGTCCACGTCTTATCCTGCGATACGAGATAAGGCTTTATCACCAAAATGCTAAATGAAACCTCTGTCAACTTTTTATATAGTAAATATTATAGTAAGCTAACATTTTATCGCTTTTAGAATTCATCATTACCTATGTAAGAACACAATTTTCAAAACGTCTCCAGAAGAGAAACGACATTTACAAAAAAAAAGTTAGTTGTAGTATTCGAAATAGGATACATTTTTATGCTTATAGTAAGTGGCTATTTTCATTCCCTTTCAGTCGCTACTCCACGTCTAAGATATTTAAATTTAAGTAATTTAAACATACGTATTTGAATAAAAGTTCAACATTTTAAATTTAGAGCTATTTCACTTGTTGGAGAAGGGGACACATGACGCCAGGTTTGATAAGACACGAGGAAGCAATCTAAGTTGACGTGCTAAGGGAATTGTCGGGCCGGCCGCCACCGCGAGCTTGATTCAATTAGACGCCGCGCTGCGGGAGCGCTCTTGATCTACTTGTCACTCGCCTTCGCAACTGCGAATTGCAATCTCGCCAAGACGCTGTAGGACTTCGTAGAACAGAGTCGACTTTTGTGAACTTTTGACGTTTTTGTAATGAGAATGTGAATAGCTAAGAAGGAAACGGGTCTTCTAATACTGTAGTAGCCCATAGGCAACTAATAATATTTATCTTCCAATAATGTGTTCTTAACATAACACGTTGCAGGAGCGCTCCTGATCTACTTGTCACTCGCCTTTGCAACTGCGAATTGCAATCTCGCCAAGACGCTGTACGACTTCGTAGAACAGAGTTGACTTTTGTGAACTATTGCGGTTTTTGGAATGAGAATGGGAACAGCTAAGAAAAAAACGGGTCCTTGAGGGCGGTAGTGGCCCATAGACAACTAATGCTCTCAGCATTACACGCTGCGAACCTTTTATATTATCTTAAATTACTTATCACTCGCCTTCGCAACTGCGAATTTCAATCTCGCCAAGACGTTCTAGGACTTCATAGAATAAAGTCGACGTTAGCGAACTTTATGATGCTTTCGTAATGAGAAAGTGCCTAAGTAGTATACGGGTACGACAGGTTCGTGTAAAGTCGTGTTTAACGTAGTAGTTAGCCGATAGGCACCTATTTAGATAACTCCGTGGCGCGTTGGCAGTTGCACTGGCGCGCTGTGGATCATTCCCAGCCGTGGGAGATAATTTGTCCGGCGGTCAACGTTTGTTCTCAGTTCTCGGGAGCGTGAGTGTGAAAGTGTTATTTTATTTGTATCTTCATTACAATGTGTTTTTTCCAAAATGAAATTCTTGTCATAGAGTAGCAGTATAGAATAATTTCCGCGATGGTTTGTATTTCCAATTTCTTTCGAATGATTTGTAGGATATCCATAATCGTTTCAGCGTAATCCCTTCTAAGGTTTAGTAGTGGTGTAACCTAATAAATAACAGTGACATTTGTTTTCGGTACTAAGCCCCACCCTCTGTCACAACGGAACCCAATCCGACAGCGCGGCGGCCGCCGTATGTAAATAGTTTACCGAAAGTCGCCGCTCGTCCATCACGCGTTGTCACATAAATTATGCCGCGGCGAATCCGCGGTCGAATCATTGTTTGACTTTTATCTTATTACGTATATCTCTCGATTTTGTTCGCGTCATATTTCTTCGGACTTATCGGCTTTTATCTATCGTTTTGTGGCGAGTCGCGCTATCGATCACCGCGGTCGGACGCGGGCCGACAAATGTCTCTGTATGTTTTGAGTGGATTAGGCGAACTGTCGGTACGGGGCCGGTCGGTCACGGGGTGGCTAATGTACGCCCGGGCTTATTTAGAGCGCGTATCGACTTATTATGTCGCTTATCTGATGATGCGCCCTGGTCGCCGCCCGCCGTGGCGAAGCGCTTGCCACCAATCGCTTTTAAGTGACTAATGACCGTTCTTCTGAAATGTCTAAGAAATATTCTCTACAGATCACCGTCATAAATTAAGTCACGCACTTGACTCGGATGGAATGATGTTTGATTTGGTAAATAAATAACCATACCAAGTTAAATTGCACAACTCAAATCTAGCTCCGATCGAAAATATGGTACAGTTTATATGGCAGGAGCAGATACGTCGGTTAAGTCCGTTATTTATATCTTAAGAGAGATATTTCAGTAATAAATTAAGTGTTACTACACAGTAGTCGAAGCACGAGCGTCGATATCTCCGATCAGTGGAGCCAGCATGGCCAGAACAACACTCGATACCTTCGCCTTGTATCCTCAATATCCTTAAAAATTAATGAAAACATCCATCGATAAAGACCCGAACGCCTCTACCTTCTTATGAATGAAATTCCAGCCTGCACGGTTTCGAATCCTTTTTTATGATGATCATAAATTAAACAACCAATTTCCAGCGAGTGTCACAGCTCGGATAAAGGAATCATTTTTATAATATCCTCAGCGCTTAACAAGGGTACAAATAAAGCCCACGCATATTCACGCAGCTATAATTCCGGATCGAGCGAGTGGCCACTGCCTGCTAAACTGTTAATATAAATAATGAACTGTGTTATGAGCTGGTGTGGTAGGTAGTCGTTCGTTGACTAACAGGCCTTTTGTTGTCAGACTCATAATTTGGTCTGTAGCACAATACGCCGAGACCTGGAGAGACGCACGCACTCGCGACGTCGCTCGCACAGGAGATTATCCGCACTGCGCGACCGCTCCTGATCCTGACTCATGCCCATTGACAAAATACCCGGCTACTGTAGATAGCGAGCTTTGATAAGACTGGCCGCTTTTAATTCGCACAACAACAATTTGACAAGCAGTTAAAAATAAACAAACTAAGAACTAAATTCCTTCAATTAATATGTCGCTAAGCTGATACCTAATTATATCAGTATGTACGTAATTGTATGTAAGTACTATTATTATAATTGTTATATTAAAATTTTGAACATCTAAAATTAACAAGTAAATATACAATAAATCGGTCCGCTCCTACTAATTTTTCCATGCCTTATCAAGGTCAGATGTATTCTTAAATATTATATGTGTAAGACCGATGTGTACCAACCATATGATGCAATAAAACATTGGATACTGAATACTGAATCAGTTACTTAACAAGTTTCAGAATCAAGATTGTCGTAAATACTATAAAATTAATATTCCATTTCGTCGTTGAAATTGGTCATTTTACGTGTAACACAATACGAAGCCATTGAGAAAAGTCTAGATGTAGTACTGTCTACCGCCGTCCCACGCACGGTGACCGGCGAGGCTACACGGGAGGCAAAACGACCTCTAATTTATCGTCCCGCCTCAGTCAGCTGCCTGACTTATGACAACTGCGCTCTGTAAAAGGGTTACGTGTCTACATTCAACGTTTTGTAGATACAACCGCACCATGAAGCATGGCTCTATCTTTATCCTAGGCTCGGCCAAATTGGAACATTGCTAATGGTTTTTCCTTCATTTCAGCTTATGACAAATTCTATGTTTTGTGATACGATTAATACGAAGTGCAGTAAAAATTCAATAAGTATCGTCAAATACATCTACAAATATAGCTCTTGCAAGATCTTCGTTCTACTAACACTGGCGTAAATTAAAAAAGAGAAACAACTTTAGCAGTCGTTAATAAAAATACAAGCTTAAAGTATAGTTGTTCATTATATGTTACGCAGGAAGACGAAGTAGCAAAATCTATTTACAAGCTTTAAATTAGTCGGGTTGACGTTATGAGCGGGCTGGAGGCGAGCTAGGTGCCCCGTAGGACACTATAAAGTGTCCGTGAAAATGATTAAGTGCTAAATTATGAGGTTCGCGGCGCGCGCGCAGCATGGCGTCAGGGCATTCACGGGCCGGGGTGTAGCATTACCTTACCGCCGAAAATATCAAATCGACAGGCCGAGATGTTATCGCCGGGGAACGATATAAAATTGAATATTCTCATATATTAAGCACCTACTAGGGTGTCGCCCCGCAGAGTGCCTCTTCCGGCCCCACGGCTGTCCGCCGTCCACCTCGACTACCTACTATACTTTAACGATACACTTTATAGTGAATAGAGATGTTATTTAATATCGCTGTTAACGTCTCTACAGAATTTGGGAGATGCTCTTTTACTTTTTAGGTGATGCATTTGTCCGTCTCTTGTACCAATTTATAGTATCCTATAAATATTTAATAACGAATACAAACCAACAGCGTAGGTATTAAGTTGCTGCTTCTTGCTTTCTTTAGTATATAGCTCATAACATAACCGATGGGGCAGTCAATATATCTAAAAGTAGGTATCACAGCCCGTAAACGCTGAAGTTGCTTTTTTCAACTATACGCACTTAGGTCCTTATTTTACTTTGAATGACTTAAATAGACATGGTTTGTCTATATTTGAAGTGGGTATCAGTTTCTAGTTGAATTTCAAACCTCATGAGTTGTGAAACCAACCGGTTATCTTGCAAATGAACCAACTGCGTTGAGATTGTAAGTACACTCAGCTACAAAACTTGATGGACGAATGTAGCTAAGCTTTGTGTTTCTTATACCTTTTACTCTTGTTTATTCATAATAATCACTGTTATTTACATTACAAGGCGTATCCAAATATGTTACTAGTAGTAGGTAATTCAAACACTTATAAGATAGGGAAAATCATCAACATCATCAAACCATTATCGTCCCATTGTTAGCTACGACTCTCAAAATTAAATTGTCAAAATTATAGTCCCTGGTAAAGTTAGCAAACTACACACACCTTTGATATTGTAATGTAGAATTCGCAAGATTAGTAACATTTTATCCATTATACTACTAGATTAACTATCAACAGATAACTCTTACATATAAGTATGTAACCTGCTGAGATGAAAACTTTGATAAGTAGGTAAAGTAGTAGGTACTCGTAAGTATAAGAATATTTGGCAAATTTTAGTCTGGGACTAGATGAAAAAGAGAGACCTCACAGTGCGCCCTGCGCAAAACGGCCTCATTGCGAATTCCAGGAGTCAACTAACTATACCTCAAATTAAATAATACCTAATAGTGATGGGAAAATGCAGCGTGAAGATTCAACTCGTACGGATTAGCGGTTATAAATATATTTGGACATTTATAAGCCAGCGTCTGCTTGTAATGGATTTGAGGTTCGGAGGTGGGTGCTCAGCGACGATTAGCGCCCCAGGAGAGACGCTAGTTGGCATGCTAAATTGATTAATCCGCCCACGATAAGTGTAAACGTACCAAAATTAGTAATTTAGCGTAGAATTCTAATGTTTTGTCGTGTTCGTGTAGCCTCGTTTTACTAATAGAACATTGTTATGTGCAAACGTTGGCTTTAGCCGCAATTTAAAATATACTTAATAGCTTTTAAATTTGTTTGGTTCAGCTTTATGTATGTAACACAGATTACAAAGTGAAACTGTTTTTTTGTATGCGAGTTAAAGATTATGGCTGAAAGGTGGTAGGCAGTTGGGACAAAATACATTATTCATACGCAAACCAGTTCGCTATACGCGAACCAACATTTCAATCAAATGTAGCAGTGCTATAAACAAATATGGAAATAAAAAATAGGGGTACTTGGATAGATGTAAAGGTGCTTATTAAAATCCCTGTCTTACAATATGCTATGACTGCAGATTTCCGCGCGACGCTTCAATTAAATTTTTTGTACCCTACGTACGTTTTACGTTCATACTCATTCCCATATATTTTCCTGAAAATTCAGCGAACAACAGAAAGCTTTAGCAACGTAGGCAATAAATAAAGTGGGTAGATAGACCCGAGAAAAACTGTAGCTAGCGTGAGAGCACGATATAGCACCGCGGCGCATCACGAGCCACGGCCAGCGGCTGCGCAGTCCCGGTGGCCACGGGGCAGGGTTGAAGTGGGACATGCACGAATTTTGAATAACTCTAGCTTGTGAATGCAAGATATAGCACCGCGGCGCATCACGAGCCACGGCCAGCGACTGCGCAGTCCCGGTGGAC
>DWLO01004393.1:0-10018 GCA_018245335.1 Dalla quadristriga | reverse complement strand
CCTATGGACACTAGCAACACCAGAAGAGTTGCCAATGCGGCGCGTGCCCTGAAGGAGAGCTCTTTTTGCGCCATTTTTGAAGAACCCCAACTCATAGTCCACTGAGAAAACCTCAGACGGAAGCTCATCCCATAACTTACACCCATTTTACCCAAAAAAAAGTACAATAATTTATTTAGTTTTGAGCTTCATATTAGGTACACTAGCAATCTGCTTGACAATTTTGGATGGCGGACCACGAGCTAATACGTGATAGATTTTTGAGGTTTTAACAAATGTAATAATCTACGCCAACACGTGGGTATACAATTTTATTTAACACTAACAAAAAACAACTGAACTTGGAAATACCGACACATTGATCACTCCTGTATGAATTTAATTGCATAGTTTAGGGAAAGTCTAATTGAAATACGAATACGCGCAAACACCCCTCAAACAACGTTATTCTTAGGCGGTCAAAGGCGCGATCAAGTTAAATCCCAGTATACACCTTTTAAACAAAGAAGTGGTTCAAAAGAATAGTATTCCTGTTTTCGCCATGAGATAAAACAAACGCTTAAACGCTCACGCACCCCCACACTAGGTCTCCCCGTCTCCCGGGAGCCATTACCAGGTTCCGCGTCCAACATCCGAGAACAAAGATTTATCCCACAGGTAATGGACGTTTCTTGTGCTATTTTTGTTCACTCATCGCCAACTTATTTACTTATACATCGTATCTCCCGTAAATCTTCACAATATACGTTACCATCTGCATATCTATTAACGCTGCTTGTCAGAGCTGTCAAAAACTAACATGTATTTTATTGGGATGCTGAGATGATGCTCAGCAGTTGGCAGGTGACGCGTCCCTGGCGATGAATGTTTATTTCATCTCTGCTAAAAAGGGCCAATTCATTCCTCAATCTTCCCGGCATATCATCCACTCGTCGCGTTATATAAAAACTTCGTCTTACGCCTCGGCCGGCGTCGTGTCAAACGCATCCTCAATCAGCGGACACCTGGTCACGTGGGCTCACGTGGCGCGACCAAGCGTCGCACGGCGTGTTTAGGCTATGGCCACGAGCTCGCCGCTCGTGCGACCCGCGTCTTGCGTCTGCGACCCAAGGATGATTATGTAAAACGTTGTTCAGAGATTCGCCTGCTAAGGAGGCTCTTTCAAAAGTCACACCGTGGCGCTTATAACCTAACCAGATTTCTTACATTTCTTGCGAGGGTTTCAACAGAGTATGTCTATCAAGATGACCCAACTTGACAGCTCCAGCCCGTCCGCCAAGTAATTCGATGGTTTTATGACGTACGAGAGTTGGCCCAGGGATACGCTCGCGTAAAATTCATTTATCTATCCCATAGGAACCGCCTATAATTTAGCCAATGTCACTCTCATCTCTATGCATAAAATCATGTCGATCTGTCGCTCTGTTGCAGCGTTAAAGAAGGAGGAGAGAAGAAAAAAAGTAAATTACTGTCACATTAATAAGTAGGGAAGGATAAGTGACGCCTTTAGCTGCTGTTCTTGCAATAGACCAACGGCTTCCGAGGACACGGTACGGCCATAGTTTGGGGCTTGCAACAAGCGTGTGGAGTCATAATTGCAATGTGCGATAGACACTGCGGAGTCTGCTTGGCCCGGCTCTGATCGCTAACCAAGCCAGTTATATGAAACGGAGATGAGTGCCGCCGCGAGCCGCTAACCCTTGCCATCGAGCTATTAGCGGCCGCTCTGGAGGAGCCATTGTATTGCAAGGTCGAGTGCAACTACATCTGACCACGGGTCAGCAGTGATAAGCTTGTGGCTCGCGGAATCAGCACGTTGTAATGTGGAATCAGCATTACAACGTGCGATGGGTTCAGCGGATTCTGCAAGACCCGGCCTTGAACGCTCGCTAAGCAAGCAGTTAGTTACGTGACGTGTGGTTGAGTGACGGCGTAAGCCGCTAACCCCGCACCTCGCTATCGAGCTATTTGCAGACGCTCTGGAGGATATGGCCCATTGTATTGCAAAGGATACTCGTGTAGTCCATAGTTAACATTGATTTGTAAAGTGATCCGCTCGAGCTCCGCTATAAGGTCTTATCAATAACGATACGGTAGTTATTCTGCAATAAGTGGCAGTGTATGTATTAAACGCTCACAGCCCCGTGGCTTGCATCAATCACTAGTATCAGGAACAGGACGGGTGACTACTAGTGGAAATATTTTTGCCCATGGCACATTAAGGGCCTTAAAATCTGCATTCAAGAAACTTGAGTTGGTTTAAGCAGAAATCCGTGCATGTAATGTAAAGTAACACTTTAAGTGAAAACGTTGACTTTTCCAACAGAATTTTCAAGCAGTCCCTACAAATATATCCTTCCAACGAAAGATCAACAAATTCGGCTCGCACCAAATCTGCAATTACACTATTTGATCTGGCTCCGTGAGCTAACATTATAAGGGAAAAGAGTAAACTTTTATAATTGGCTTTTTAAGCAGTCCCTTAATCGTTACATAAATATATCCTTTAATTCCAACGAAAGATCAGCAAATTCGGTTCGCAATCAAACGTGCAATTACACTGTTTGCTCTGTCCGTGCAAACGTTAGCGCGCGAACGTTAATTCCGTCCGCGTAGAGTTTTGTTTGTCTTCCTACGGTCAGCCTGAGCTCGGTCTACCTCTAATTCAATATGAATAGAGAACTAAGAACAATATAAATAATTTGTGATAGCCGAGTAGTTAAGATTTTGTTGCCCTGTTCCAAGAACACAGCGAATGTGCTTTTTGTAGATTAAGAGCTAACGAACATGCGGGGCTACCTGATGGTAAGTGGTCACAGTCGCCTACGGACACTAGCAACTCCAGAGGAGTCGCCAATGCGTCGCTAGCCCTGAAGGAAAGCTCATTTTGTACCTTTTTTGAAGAACCCCATATCACAGTCCGCTGAGAAGACCTCAGACGGAAGCTCATCCCACGACTTGCACGCGCCCGGCATCAAAGAGTGCACGAACCGTTTCGTGGAGGACCGCCACGAATCCACATTAATCCGAATCCACGTTATAACAATATAATTAATACATACTATAAATGAAGTATATACAAAAATTCCATCAAGTATCTGAATCTCCATGATATAGTCGGAGGAAATATCATGTAAGTACAAGGTTAGGTTTTAGGAGTTCCTAAAGAGCTATCTAAGTAGGTGGATGTCAAGTTGTGTACCCAACATAGCCTAATCATGTTACACCGGTCACGGGGACGTGTCTAACCCAGTTAGCAGGGCCCCTCCGAGCAGAAGTATTTCAAAGGGTCGGCCCTTAATGAGCAATCTACCGGACAAATTGCAGGATGCTGATAATTGGAAAAACCGATTACGTTGGCGTTCAGCCAGATTTGATATAAAACTCTGCAACCTTACCCAAATTAATTGAATAGGTACCAGATATTGCCATATTTGACACTGTGTCGATAATCTAGAGGCCACGCGCGTCGCGCCGCGCTGAATCGAATCGGCCATGGGTCTCGATATTAGAATCGCTCGATTTTTAGTTATTTACGTTCGATATCGATACGAATGGTCTCAATCACTTGTTGGGCGGAGCGAGCGATAGAATAAACGTCAAATGTCCATTTGTAAATTTGTTTAAAAGTAATTTATCGAATTATCGATCAGTCTTCATGCGGTTTGGAAATCGAAAATGACATAAGTCGCATGAGAGGATACAATTACTGACGAGCGATTCAAAAATAGAACCCCCGGCACCGTGCGAAATTTTGCAGTCGGGTTTCGAATTTCCATAAGGTTCAATCGATAAACCGAATAGTGTCAACTTCTTATATGCATTTTGGTACTGCGAAAATGAACAAGGAAGTAGTTTCGATAACGTAGAAAACATATATGTTCATGTCTGGCGTCTATTGGGTCGTCGAATTGAATCGCAATCATTCGTTTGCCCTTGAATGAGACTGTCGACCATCTAAAGAGGCGACTCGAGCCGCGGCGCGCCGAACCGAAGGCAGCAAATATCGAGTTGAATTTCGCAGGGCATTGTGTTTGAATTTATTCGTGTAGCCTTTTTAATATTTTTGCCACTGTGCGAAAATGAACAGAGAAATCGTTTAGATAACGCTATGCTAGCGAACCCATCCGTCACAAATGCGTTAAAAGGCCAGGAGAGGTACACACGACCACTCTGTAGCTATGAGAAAACACTGAAAGATATACGAAGTACCAGTATACATACAAAGATCAGTACAGAGATCGGCGACTGGCGTAGTATTTGCAGTTTCGATAACGCTGTTTGCTCACAGTTCCGGGCGCTCGGAAAGTTACCGGATTGATGTCGCTGCCTTCTGCTGCGCCTCGAAACCATCTATCTACAAAACAACGGAGGCATTTCACTTCAATCAATTCTTCACACTTCAATTTAACACTGGATAGGATCAAGACTAAGAACCTGTGTATACGCTGAGTATGTACTCAGAGGCGATGACACAACCATACACCTTTATTTCGTAAAGTGATTTTTTTACGGGATATGATAGCAAACGAGCAAGCAGCTCCACCCATGACATCTGTAACAAACCTCGACTGTGAGAGGAGCTGGAGGTGTTAGTCCAGTTAGTATGAGATGTTAATAGGAATGTTAGTTGGTCAGTATTCGTTAGTATAAGGACTGGGAGAAAGGACTGTTAGCGACTGTAAGTCCTGTTAGTCGGTGTAAGTGATAGTCCGGTTAGTAGCTGTCCTGTTCGAAGCTGGTCACGGATGCGTTGCTACCCTTGAGGACTAAGGTTTTCGCCTCGTGTATGAGTGTAGCCGGCCTCCAATATATATTTATTTCACATCAAGTTCGTTGACAAATATTTTTATCAAACTCTGTTTATCTCAAGAAACATTTCGTTGAAACCGCCAGCAGATTTCTAACAGACATGGTACCAGAACATACAACACATTTACACACACGATTGCACAAGTGGGGAATAGTCCCTACTTTGCATTCAAGTTTCCACCGGCCCGAGGCAACATGTTCTCTCGGGGGACCCGGATCCCCCAGTTTTTAGTGCCAGATGAATATCTATACGGATTCCCGGCTGTATGCGCGGTCGGATTTTTATACAAACAAGTTTGAGTCCCATGACGATTACTCACAATGTTTTGTTTTTTTATCTGATAAATATAATGTTATTCAGTAAGTACTTACTAGATTTAGCACAGTCAAGAAAGACACAATGTCACAAAGTCACAATGTTTTTTTTTTCTGATAAATATAATGTTATTCAGTAAGTACTTACTAGATTTAGCCACAGTCAAGAAAGACACAATGTCACATAGTCACAATGTCTTTTTTTCTGATAAATATAATGTTATTCAGTATGTAGTTGCTAGATTTTTCCACAGTCAAGAAAGATACAATGTCACAAAGTCACAATGTTTTTTTTTTCTGATAAATATAATGTTATTCAGTAAGTAGTTGCTAGATTTTTCCACAGTCAAGAAAGATATTGCTGTCTGCAGACCTATTCAACCGATCGTAATGGAACATACCGCAGATTTGAAACGTGAATAGAGAAAACTGTGATGTTCTTACTTACTCTACCTACTGAGCACGAGTCTCGTACAGGATAAGAAGGGTTAGGCCATAGTCCACCACGCTGGCCAAGTGCAGCTTGGCAGACTTCACGCCTCTGAGATCATTATAGAGAACTCTCAGGCATTCAGGTTTCCTCACGAATTTTTTTTTCACCGAAATAAATTCATCATCATCATCATCACAACCCATCACTGGCCCACTACTGAGCACGGGTCTCCTCTCAAGATGAGAAGGGTTAGGCCATAGTGCGCCACGCTGGCCAAGTGTGGATTGGCAGACTTCACACGCCTTTGAGAACATTATGGAAAACTCTCAGACATGCAGGTTTCCTCATGATGTTTCCCTTCACCGAAAGCAGATGATATTCAATTACTTTATATAATATTAAATTAATATTATGTCAATATTCAAGTTTATGTCATTGGCCGCCATGTTTTGCTACATAACATACTTCAGGGTCTGTAGACCCTGAAGGAATAAAAAAATCATAAATTGAACGCGAATGGAATTGCGGGCAATTTCTAGTACCTACTCAATATAAACCATAAAAGAGAAAGCCAGTGGTTCGTGAAATAAAAATCACAAATAAGATTAACAGTTATTCCTACTATAACCGTGAACCAATTACGATATAAGGACCACGGCCAATTTAGCCCAAACCCTTATAACTTCGACAAAATACTGCATTAAATCATCGGACCATTTCATGTCTCTTTTAGTTGTGCGATTTGCGACTGAAAGTTGCGTTTTATACAATATAATAGAACAGTTTTTTTTTAAATAGTTTTAGCTCAACGAACAAGCAGACGGGCACCGCATGGTAAGTGGTTACCGTCACCTATGGACACTAGCAACACCAGAGGAATCGCCAAAGCGTCGCTGGCCCTGAAGGAGAGCTCTTTTTGCGCCTTTTTTTAAGAACCACATGCATAGTCCACTTAAAAAACCTGAGACGGAAACATATCCCACAACGTACGCGTGCGCGGCATAAAAGATTGCGCGAATAGTTTCGTGGGGGACCGCCACGAGTCGATTAATTATAATGATTTATGAATAGTATAGGCCACCTGATGGTAAGTTGTCCCCGTTGCCTACGGACACGGGCAACACTAGAGGGGTAGCCAAAGCATCGCTGACTCTGAAGGAGAGACCGTATTGCGCCCTTTTGACGAACCCCGTGTTATAGTCCACTGAAAAAATCTCAGAAGCTAGTTTTACAATTTCCAGGTACGCGGCTTTAATGACTGCACAACCCGATTCTTCGAAGACCACGAATCCAGTTGGTTTGGATAAAACTTCAGTTTTCATCGACATATTGGATAGAAATAAAACATCTAGCATAATTTATTCAAATCCATGTTCCAATCCCAGGTCTGATGGAAGAGATTTCAGTTTTGAAATAAGCAGTACCTATGTACAAATTGATGAATTATGCTGTGTTACTTAAGATATCTGTTGTGTACATTAAATAAATAAGACACTGGTTCGAAGCTTTTAAGAAATAGGATAGGTAGTCGTTCGCGTTGATAAACGGATACCACACGTTTGCGTTGATGATGATGACGTTAATACTTCACAACACAATCAGAACTTCTCATTTCCGAGTCGCGGGTCGCAGCTGCGTCTCTCGGAAGTCCACATTAAATTGCGCGTTCTTTATCTTGCGTTTTATATCACAATTTTCCCTTCCCGGAGATGGGTTCGAACCCGCAACCCGATATCAATCTAGACGGCGGAGTTAATGACACGTGGTTACTATACGACTCTATTTTTGCGATGCATGTAAAAAGATATGGTGTTTTGTTATATAAAGTGGGTAATATCTTTTGGCTATCTAAGGGGAATTGCTTGGTTTTTCGTAGGCTTTTAAAAAGAGTTTTACAATCCGACATCAACATATTAAGTGGCAGTAACTCAGACACGATAGGAATTCACTGCAGGCGATTCGCCACTTGAGGATTGTATCATCATCTCAATGCATCAACGGCCCACTACTGAGCAAGTGTCAAGGTGTGAAGGGTAAGGTTATAATCCACCACGCTTGATAAATGCGGATTGGCAGACTCCACACGCCTTTGAGAACATTGTGGAGAACTCTCAGTCATGCACGTTTTCCTCACGATGTTTTCTTTCACCGAAAGCAGATGATTTTCGATTACTTTAAGCACACCTAACGTAGAAAAGTCATAGGTAGGACCTTAGATTTCAACCTCGGTCCCCCGAGTAAGAGGCCGAGGTCTTAACGACTACGCTACCTATCATAGCTTGAGGGGATAAAAACACAAAATGGCTACTATAAATAATTAATAACACGTGTAGGGTTCTCCTGTACCCTCTGAATCCAGCGGTTTCCCGCTGTTTTCTTCAGGTCACCTATCCACCTTGTCGAGGGGCGGCCCCGTGCCCGTCGGAGTGGCGTCGATTAGGGGAGGCCTATGTCCAACAGTGGTTGGACAGTGGTTACCTGTAAAAGCTGATGGATGGATGGATGATGTGGTTCTCCATTAAACGCTGAGCGTTTTATAGATAGTCATTATAAACTGTATCATCTATCTTAAAGTTATTTTAACTTAACATTATGGTTACAAGAATTTATATACAACATTTTTATCAAAGTGGGTTAAACATTTTTAGGTATTCGATTCACATCTTACTTAGTAAACTCGTACTTAGTACTTAGAAAATTTCATGTTTTTGCAGCCAAGCGTTGTTTCAAGCAAATTTATAGCTAGGAGAGTTGAGACTAGTCTTATAGTAGGGTGGTCACAAACAGCAGGATTCCTGAACTTATAATTTTCAAATTTAGCCCTAGCTCTAGCTTGCTCTTTAACTGGCCCCATTAGTCCCTCACAACTAAAGAAGGTTTGCAGCATATTCCAGTAAGAAGAGTGAAAACACTCACTGAAACACTCAAGCAGAGGACGCTGCTGCTCGTTCTCCGTTACATTCCCTTAGTCATCTTGTACGACACACCTGCCAAGCGCGGTGATTATAGGAAAATCCTCCAGTTTTTGGGAGAGGTCTTTAGTTCAGCACTTTTATATGCTGTGATGATGATACAACCGCATTTGTATTCTGTTCTGCCGTCACCACACGGCCAAGCTTACCTTAGCTTACCTACAACTAATTTAAAGTCTGTTATGTAATTAGAATAATAACCTAGTATTTTAATGTAATTCCCACACAAAATCACACACTCCACACATACTCACACACACACACCAGTCACACACACCCACTCTCACACACATGTTCCAATTTACGTCAGACTGCGCACACATTATTTCATTTTATATCCAGATTGCATTTTTTTTTATTTCTTATTATTATTTGTTTTTAATTTCAAGCATTTTTTTGTCAACTTTCTGTTGTTATTGTAGTTATTAGTGTTGAAGCTTTGACGGTAAATTAAGTATTTTCTATTTCTATTTCTAAAATCATACATGAATCACGAAGAAGCTTTCAGAAAATGGTGATAATGTGACAAGATAATCATCATCATTAGAACCCATCACTGGACTGAACACAGGTCTCTTCTCAGAATGAGAAGGATTTAAGCCGTAGTCCACCACCATGGCCAATTGCAGATTGGTGAACTTCAGACGCCTTTGAAAACATTGAGGAAAACTATTATGAATGCAGGTTTCCTCACGATGTTTTCCATTACCACTAAACCAAGTAATAAACCTCAGAAAACTCCTAAACTCCGAAACGTCAGAAGTATCAGAAGTGTCTGGGGTTCGAACCCCGGAGTGGCCGGAATCTTAACCAATCGACTATCAGCGACAAGATACGATAAGGGAAGGATGACAATATGAGAACTCACTAGTCTCCTCTACGCAGATTCGCTTCCACACCCACACCAATTAAAGAATATATGCCCATGTAACGTGCATAGCAAACGTGCATGCAGTCACACCAACCCCTGCCGCCTATAAACATCTATGACATACTTCGAATAGGACTGTGCGACGCACTGTTAGCTCACTACATCTATGTGAATTTAGTCCTTATACGATTTTTGATATTTTACTTTAGAAGGTACGTTCTTATACGGTTTCTCTAGCTTGTGACGTCATCTGCAAAACTTGCCACTTTACCGTAGCGTAGGTAATGACCGTCATTAAGCAATTTTTTCTTTCATTTGCAACTACAATAGCAAAAACTGTAGTCAATAGCTTGTCTTACGTTCGCTCTGGGCGCTTAAGAGTACGCAATCCGCTAAGACAAATTCAACAGTGCGCGTTGCTAAAATGCTTGCCATTTCACCAAGCGCCGCGTGAGATGAGAATAGACTCAGTGATTAGCATTTGGAAGGGGGTTTTGATATAATGTGGGGATTTAAATTTAGTTAGGTGTCATTCTTACGCCACGGTAGTAATGCGCTAGCGATCCCGTGGCGTCTCAAATTGACGCTGATGGTGCCGCTGGGTTTTAGTGGGTA
>DWLO01004392.1:0-10019 GCA_018245335.1 Dalla quadristriga | reverse complement strand
CATAGACTAGATGTATACTGTAAATAATGTTAATGTATGTCTTGTTGGATACCCTGAATAAATAAATAAAAAAAAAAAAAAAAAAAAATTTGATTATAATATTAAAAATGTTGCGTGTCATGTTCTAAATGCAACGCAAGAACGAACCCGCGGGTAACATCTAGTGATACAGTAAGAGCGATCGAACCGGCGCAACGTTCGATATTTGTTAATTAAGATACAATAAGAGCGATCGAACGATTCGATATTAATTAATTAATGGTTATGCACGCTCTACAATGCTCTACGTAGAGCGGTAGCGCGTTGATGTCTTCTATATGCGATTAGTTTCATAGCACATGCCTCTATTATTACAGCGGCACTTCACATGACGTTTTTTATATTCTCGTTTTTGTGTTTCAACATGCAGTCATGTAGATCGTACACATTTTACCCTACTAATCACTACTGATAATATTATAATATTCTGTCACTTTTTTTTTTTTTTTTTTAATTTTATAATCAACTGTATCAAGTGTTACTTTGCGGAAATACTTTGTTGTAAATCATGCATTCATACACGCTTAATGATATACAAACCTAATAAGACAGGCTCGAATTGAGTTTCGTATGCTCACAGACTTCTGTTAACGTCATCTGTTTAAAATTAAAATGACAACGCAATTCGCATTCTTTGTTGACACAGCGTAACATGGGTCCCTTTCATTCTTTCTCTTTCTTTGTTTGTACTCGGGTCTTGGGCGTTAAATTGTGTTGTTTTCTGTGCGTGTCCGCCACATGTAAATTTTTTGACCAGGACAAAGGGCGAGAAAACTTACGAATTATTTTCATAATCATGATCATAATCATTTATTTGCAGAATAAGGTTTTACGATATATTTTAAGAGCCCTTATCCCGCCCCTTGGGCATGCAAATTATAAAAGTTATTATTCAAAAATTGTATTAAAATTGTTAATTTAGTCCTTTACATTCCTAATTCACTCATATTGTCATGCGTCATTATTCTTGATTTATTTAAAAAAAATCTCTTAAAAGATCATTTACCGAGTAATATGCTTTTTCCACTAGTCTTTTTCCACTTGCCTATTTCCACTTTTTTCGCTTCTTTTCTAGAGAAAAGGCTATGGATATTTCTGTATGCATATGATACCTCTGTTTTGTTAGATCCAATCTCTCAAAAGTTCATTTACCGATATGCTTTTTCGATAAGACTTTTTCCACTTTTTCGCTCCTTTTCTTGAGAAAATGCTACGGATATGTATGTGTGTATAATACCTCGGTTTTGATAGATCAAAATCGAGGCATCATATACACAAAAATATCCATAGCCGACAACGGACAAGCTACAGTGTCGAGAACAATCCTTCCCGATCCGAGACAGGTTGCTTAGTGAAAAGCCACAATCACGATCCATTTTAGGCGACTCCTCAAACCAGCATTGTAAATAATACTCCACCAATAATCTCCGATCGCATCTTTACATTATATACAGGCACAATGCTTTCAAGGGACAATAGTTGGATCGAACAACAGTGGGCCAGTATCGCTTACATATCTTAATTAGCCCTCACAACGCGCCCCATTCGCCTTACTCCGCCTGCGCGACCGTGACGAATATTTGAACAGACGGACACATAAAATGCGGTCACGAACATCAATTTTGGTGTTTATTCCTTACAGCCAAAGGTTCAACCGTAAGTTCGGGACGTCAAATGGCTTGGTTTTGAAAATGCGACGGTAATTAGACTGACGGTTTTCACTGCGGTTCGGGTTGAATCGCATCCTACTCCGCTGCCGAATTGCGTTACGCAAAGCGATGCGTTTGATATCGGATTCATCTGATCTTTCGTGAAAATTTGCACGAAAAATCAGATGAATGCGATACCTATCGCACCACTTTGCGTAACGCAATTAACCTGCCGATGCTAATGACAGAGTTATGAATGAACTCGTTAAACTAAACGAACAGCGCTCATTTGTTGCGTCCGATGCAACGGGAAGTGGGCGGTGTTTACTATTCAAGACCTACTAATTTTACCAACCAGGGAGTGCTCGCGACTTCGTCTGGTTTAAGAATTTATTTCTCAACACCCTGTGTTCACTTACAGAGAAATAGCAGTTTGAAAAATTTTGTTTTTTTATTTTAAACGTCATAAAAAATAACGTAACGATAACATAAGCACAGGCAATGCACTGGGCAAAAGATAAATTAATCTATTCTGCCCAGCGAAGAAATCCCATTACCGTGTAAATGTTAGGAGATAAATAAATATTCGGGTTGTTTTCCTTTAATTGAATGTGTCGAAGCCGAGACGCGTGGGATGACGATACGAATTATAGGCCATTGTAGTCGAACGCTGGGCGGGCGACGTGAGTTTTTTAAACATTTTTGCGCGGTGTGTGGAGCCATGGCCGGCTTACTGAGACGTATTAGCATATGGGTACATTGATTGTACGTACAAATACAAACACAAAACACTTTATTGTAGGTACACCCGAACAGAATATACAAATTAAGAATTACATCGAACCTCACTTGAAAATGAAGCGGACGAACACATACCAATCACGGAGGACTATGGAGTTTTGGAATGACAGTGATGCAACTATTTCATGTACGTAAATTGTGAGATGGCTATAGTGAGCGCGCGCTCGAAAATAAGCAACGTATGCGCCAAACATCATTTTAATTTTTATTCAATAAAACTATTAGACGGATTAAGAAAATGGTTTTATACATTTATTAAATTATTATTCACTATTTTTTTTAAATAATTCCGTGAATTAATTCGTGAAAATTTAGTAGTGGCACAGAAAATTGAAAATAATTAGTCTACTTAATTAATAATCGTGTTTTCTTTTTCGTGATACACAGATCATATAGTCAAGAAACATACCTACGTTCAAAAATTACTTTAATAATCCCATAAATTAAGGAAAATTTGTAGAATTGAATGCATACTAACAACCGTTATATCTAGTAGGTACCAAAACGCTTAAATTTTATTCATTCGAATTCGGTACGCGGCTGTACTCACGTTGATTTATCGTGATCGCTCGACTAGTTTCGGTCCAATACGCGCGGTCCAATGCGTGTTTGCTCACACAAAATATTTCCGAATTAAGTACGAACAAGAGATAAAAGCTAAGCACACGCCAACGATCGAGACCGCGCATTTACATCCCAACCGATGCTTTCGCTTGCCGCAAAACCAACTCAATCGATCGCTAAAAAATCCATAGCTTATGCTGCATAATGCTCGCCGCGCACCAGTACCTACCCGGAGATTAACAACCCAACAGCCGACACGGTCCAATTGGAAATTGATGCTTATGCCATCAGCATAAAACCGTCCTCCCACGCTCGAACATAATCTCATAAGCCGTTGTAAGCGCCGAAGATCCGACTACAATAATACGTGCACTGGGCCGGCGCGCGCGCAGTCTGATCTGACCACTACTGTGCATTTCCCACGGGCTGCGTATTCCTCCGTCCCGCTCGGTCGGGCTATCGTGCTCTCGCTCCCTCCTGATGGACTGCCGTTCTTTCGTTAAAACGAAGCACACCCACACACGGTGTCGGTATTTCAGATTGTTCCATGGCATACCGACATAGATTAGGTACATCAGCCTATAGGTTAGCTGCTAAGACTTCGTAGGTACACCATGGATTTACGTGGGTAGGTACTTAATGGACGTTATGATTTTTATTTAAGAAATCACTGAAACAATGGCTAGCGTATTATAGCTTCAATGAATATCTTTAAGAAAAAAATAAATTATAATATTTAATGCAAGCTACTCGAGTATCCAAAAGATTATATTATTATTTAGTTGTATTAAAGGGTGCTGTATGCCATGAGTTTCTTGCGCCGCTTCTTTTATCATTGCGAAAAATTACTACTTAGGCACAAAGCAGTGGTAATGTTTGTGACAAAACGATACTTACTTATAATGTAGCCTTGATATTAGTATATTAAAAAGTTAAAAACTTAAAGTTAAAAACTATTAAATATTAAAAAGTTAAAGGTATGGTCCTCAAACCAGAGACCAAATTATTGTATGCTCGCATAGGGTAGACAATGGTAGACTGTTGTGAGTTGTGACTGTGAACTATTTATGTAAGTATTAACATCTGTTGTACTCGTAAAGCGATGGGGGAACAATTAAAGATCAGCATTTCATAATACGTGATGACGAAATACACAGGAGTGGAAACAGAGGAAGCAAAAGCAAAGAAAGCCAGTAACAGAACATGAAAAGATAAAGGTAAAAGATTTTTTTTCGTATTTCTTAGTAAGATCAAGTCATCAAAACGGAGATAAACCAATGGACACTGTACGAGTATATCTGCATAGGGGAGGGCATGATCAACTTTTTTTATTTGTTGTCCTACTTAACATAATTTGTTTGAAATTTATTTCATTTGCTGATTTTATATGGATAAAGATGATGGAATGAAATGAAAATGATTAAATTATTTTATGTTACCTTGAAAATAGGATGCCTAATAAATCATTTTTGAAGAAGTATTCACCACTCCTCTACGAATATTAAGATTTCCTGATTGATAACTTCCAGCTATGAATTTTAAACAGGGAAGTTTACGATCCGACTTTTATAATTGATATTCTTAGAGCAGACTTTATGTTGATAGTTTTAGGTCGTAGGAATCTCCTTATTCTGACCAATATTGTACATGTGTATTTATCGACCTATGCATAGAATAAAGGTATATGTGATTATGAAACCAAAACACTTTTATTGAATTTCTGCCTCTAGATAGACCACATGTACCATTATTCGGCTGCTTTCTTCGTAATTACGCAGGTACATAGATATTTCAAATCTTTCCACCATAATTATTCGAATAGTTAACTTTATTTGTTCAATAATTTAATCAGACTGATGGTGGTACCTATTCAGTGTCCAAGTCGCGTATGTCAATGTAAGTATATTCTATTACTTTTTTATGAAATCGAAGTAGTTACATATGTAGGTACTTAAACGTAAACATGATGGTCAAGATGCGGCATTAGCAGCCATTGCAATCCACGGATACCGTTACCAGAACCGAACTTCAACAGCACAATCTTAAGAAAACGGGCCAGCAGGCGCGTTGCAGCCCCTTAAAATTACGACGGCTACCTAGGTACCATACACACCTTTCCGACCGAAACGCAACACTCGATCTATGGTACGATACGGTACATACCGCCTAGGTGTATTTACTGTATAGGTGCAACTCCTACCAAATTAAAATGCTAGCCGAAAATTGTGAGGAGACCTGGGCGCAGTGGCCCATTATGGGTTGCAGCCAAACTAGCTACCTACCTATTTCCATAATTACCGGCAAAACATTTTTGTAATCTAGGCGCTTTACAAATTGAATTCCTGGATTGGCTTCCTAACCCTCTAATCTTAGTGTCAGGTTAGGATTTCAAAAAGTTGCCAATAATTTCAAACGAATTCAAAATTCTTCCCCAACGATTTCACATTACAACTGAACTGAACAACTGGCGTTGAAATTTATGGAAGAAAAATTTCAATACAACATCCATTGCAGAGTTATTTGGTTAGGCTCAAAAGAATGGTTAATATAGAAAGCATTGTATGGCTTTGTTATAATGTTGTAAGAATTCGGCAGATCATTTATTTCTTGGTACAGGGTTGTCTAATTCCCATCTGTCTAGAGAGCGTGCGCATCGCGTCTCCTGTCAAGCATAGCCCCGGGCGAAGACTCTATTGCAGCTAATTAGAGCGAAATATTTCGGCCACGAAGAACGATTAGTCTGGACGGGATTAGCCTTCGAAGTCGGTAATTGCAACGATTTTTACGTCAATCTTTTTAAATTCGATCGATTACTACAGATTTCTGCGAGTGCAATCAGCAAGGACTCTGAAAGGGTCTGTGTTGGCATTCTTGACGCCCCGCCGAATACCGATAATTTAAAGATATCACAGATTAAATAACAAGAATCCGGGGCGTGTATTAGTGTGTACACGCGCTAGAAGTAAAACTTTGATATGGGTTATAAAAAAAAAAACAACAACCTACGGTTTGGTTAGTTTAAACCACCAAGTATTTAAACCTTTTCAAGAAGCATCATTGGACAGCTTTTCACTAAGATTTAAGGTATTGTATTTATTCGTGATACCTATAAAATAGGACATATGGTTATAGTTATAGGATAGGATAGCGGGAGGATAGAAAAATTGGATGGTGATTAAAAATTACATACTTAACGATGTGGTTAATAAAAAGTTCCCGGTAAGCAGGTACCTTGTAACTACGAGTCTTACGTGATGCTTGATCCCCCAATCGAAATTTAACAATTTCCCACTGGTTCCATTTGTACGAATGTTAATTAAATGGGCGTCTGTGGTTAGTGGAACTGCATGCTAGTTCGCTATCTGCATGTCATAAAAAAAAGTATTTATCTAACATTACAATGAATTAAAAGTACTTACATTTGAAAATTACAACTAACAAAATTAACATTAGATTATCATTTCTTAATTAAATTAAATAACAAGAAAAAAAAATTGAATCCTATGTATTAAAAACTTGACAAATTTGTATAGTTCAGGAAAACAAAATACTTGCGTAGATCATAAATAGATACTTAAATAGGACCTCCACCAGTTCATAGGGCAAAAAATAAAACATTTCTGTAGGTACTTAATAAGTATCATTTATTCGGAAAGTATTATCAAATAAAATTTTTAAAACATAATGTCTACTCTTTTTCATGCTCTGTAAATTAAGTGACTTAACTTACAAACTAATTAACCATTTTAATAGTTCGACGGAACCTCTTATGAATAAAAACAAATCAAAACTTGAATCTTGATGACCAAACTAATAAAACATAAAACCATGTGAAAATAACGATAGGAACTAGGGAGGTTTTCTCCGATGTTTTCCTTCATCAGACATGCAGGTTTTCTGCATGTCTGAGAGTTCTTTATAATGTTCTCAAAGGTTGTGAAGTCTCCCAATCCGCACTTGAGCAGCGTGGTGGACAATCGCCTAAACCCTTCTCACCTTGATAGGAGACTCATGCTCAGGAGTGGGCCGGTGAAGGGTTGGGATAATTAGCATCAAAGACCTTACAGAAAAGTAAGGGAAACCTGTTTTATTTTCCTAATATTACCTAGTGAGATATATTTTTATTAGTTTAATAATAATCAATTAAAGTTCAGTCATTTGACCATATTATCGACTTATAGAATAAAATAGAATAGAACTACTTACTAACTAATGACGTCATAAGGCAATATTCTCATATAAATTCTATGAAGCTATCACGTTTTGACAATTGATAAAAAGTATCTCATTGGACTCTACCGTCAACAAAGTATACTAAAGGATTCGTGAGTGTCCGCATTCTACTGACTTTAATTTTATAATGATCGCCAGACTAGTTTCGGTATATTCGTAATGAGCTAGTTGCACGGGGAAAGCAAACAAATCCAAAGTAACAGGGCCTATGGCCTAGTAAGGGAATAATCATTTATTAAACAAATAACAACCAAATTATACTTAACTCAAAAGACAGGTGGGTTGACATTTACATGATTCAATTAAACCAATAAACTTAAAAATATTTATGCCTCTATAACACATTACTCAAAACTTTCAGGTCTTTTTTTTTATATGAAGTCTATCATTTTTAAAGCAATATAAGGGACATGTCAAATATGAGACCTCTATTAACTCCTCATTGCAATCGTAGAGCAAGTTAATTTCAAGTTGGAACTCCAGAAGTGCCTCAATTTCTGTTTAGCAAAAAATTCAGTCAAGATTTTTTGTTGACTCTGATGTTCTACTATTTTATATAATAAGCGTCATATTTCAATATACGCGCTTATATAAAATAGCAAGTTTATTGTAAGATTACGCTAGTGTAAATGTAAGTTTATAATACGTTTTATGAGGCCTTAGTAATTCACATGCTCAGCAAGTCTAACCTAAGGAAAGCACCAAGGAGAAAGATCTAATCTTATCTTTTCTTAGATGTTATCTATCAATGTACTATGTTCTCTTCCTGTTGTGACGTTTCTCCAGTGTATTTAATTACCTTATGATGAAATAAAAAGTTTTTATTTGATTTGGTCTTTCGTCAAAAAATATCGAATAAAAAATCTTACTAATTTTATAGATGCAAAAATTATTTTTGATACGCCTTCACGGCTAACCATACAACCGATCTTCACAAAATTTGGTACATAGATTCGAGACTCGGAGAAGGTCATAGGATACTTTTTAAATACATAATAAAGATCCCGAGGGAATGAAAACATCATAAATTTAACACGGACCTTCGTCCGTTGACCGACTGTTGACCGTCGGGCAACAGCTATTATTTAATAATTTGAAGTAGTACTGAATCATTTGCAAAATAAATTTAAACATTTAAAATTTAAAAAAGAATAACAAACAATAACATTTTTGTACGAACCCAAAAACCCGCCATTCACTGCAATACTGGAGTTGGAAATACTCGTTGTAAATCGTGACTAACAGAAAATATCAGTGTATTCCTTTTAAAACCTCTGATGTCATTTGCCTTAATTCTCACCAATTTATTCTTCACTGTCCGCAAGTTTCTGTTTTAACAACCGTCAGCGTTCCGACAGAACAAATGTTCCTTTTCCGAGTCGTGGTATCTATTCATCATAGATGACGTTAACAGAAGCCTGTAGGGCTGTAGGTATGCCTAACTCAATTCGAGCCTATTTCTTATTAGGCCTATATGTTATTAAGGGTGCGATAGGTACTTTATTATTCATATACGTAATTTTTGATAGAATAAAATGGAAATAATTGTTTTCGCCTTTTTTCTCTATCAAAAACTAGGTGTACGAAAATTAAATGTCTAAAATATCCGTAATTTTATTGGTTACAATGATATCGAAGCATATTTTTCAAAAGTCTACCTATTCTTGTAAAATCATTAAACATGTTACAATATGCGAGCGAGATAGATGCGGGATGAAATGTTAAAGAATATAAAACAGTTTAAACAATATTTTTCGATTCTGGCTCCGTTCTCTCCAAAAAAACAATACGGGGACGAATTAACAGGAATTCCCCTTGCACCCCCTGGTGGGTGAATGCAGTGGGTGCACGGGTCGTTCCCCTCTAGGCACTCTCCTCCAGTAAGATTCCGCTTACAGGGGCCTTACCACAATCTTTAAAGAAACAAGCTTATTGCAGGATCAAACCAGCAAGACATATGAGTACAATTTAGTTTTTTTTTGGGCCCAGATGCATAATGCATATAAAAGTGATTCGGCCTTCGTCGTGTAGGAAGTCATGCGGCTGCAGCGTAAAAACTAGATCGGTAATGATTTCCTAGATTAAGAGGATACATCTATCTATCTGACAATTATAATACTATGAATATTAAATTAATAGGCTCTAACCCACTCCAAATGGTTTTTGCAATCCCATTACAATGGGCACATGTACCTTAATGTAATTATTTTAAAAAGTAACACCTAACTGACTATGTAGGTACACATCGATGCAATAAATAAATGAAATCTATCCTCACTTGTAAATGAATCGGACGGGTCAATGAAACAAAACGAAACGAAACGAAATAAAACGAAATGAAATGAAATAATGTCACGAAATTTAATGAAATAGTGTTTATTCATCTAAAAATTGTACAACACTTCATGCATAGAACTCATAGTAACAATACGTCAGTTTCAGGGGGGTGTTTATTTAGCTGAACTCTTATCAGAGTTCAACTCAGAGAACAACATGGGTTTCTTCATGAAAAGATTTAACTTGTGTTATAGGTATCAGCGCTCTCACATGGAGATTTTGCTACTTACATTATACTTAATACTCAATGTTTTATTGCATTACTCCATGTTTTAAACATTCATTGCACATTCACGGAGGATTGTGGAGTTTTAAAATGACAGAGATGCAACTATTTCATGTACGTAAATGGTGAGATGGCTATAGTGAGCGTGGCCTCGAAAGTAATCAACGTAA
>DWLO01004391.1:0-10023 GCA_018245335.1 Dalla quadristriga | reverse complement strand
TTAAATAGTTACTTACTTTTTAAATTTACCAGCATGACCGCATGTCAAAGTAAGTAAGTACCTACCCATCTATTATTATATGTGTTAGACATGGAAGTAATAAGTAGGTACCTATTACCATGTCAGACTGAATAGGCCAGGTTCGCCGCTGGTAGATCATAATTATCATACTTAGGTAAGTACCTACTGTCTGTATTGTTATCTCTTGTAGCGAGCATAGTTTTGATCACTTACTTAACCAAAGACTGAAAGACAAGGTAATGCATTAATATTCTCAGGTACACGTCCTCTTCAGTTAATCTGAACGCAAATAATGATGTAGATACACACATAGGTACACATCAAGAACACAGACAGGTAGACGACACTTAATAACTTAGCGTGGAAGCCAAAATGAAGTCATACATAAAATTTAATTCCTAACAGAACGTCAATACGGCAAACGTCAGTACTGAAACTAATACAAATATTATACCTACACCGAATCGGTTATTTAGTTACTTACTAAGTAAATAATTCACTAATTTACTACATTGCGACTATACCTAGCTACCTATTTACATTGTTTCCAATTTTACTATCATCTGAATTATAAAGGTAATGAAGTGTAATAAAACTTGCTCCATTTAACTTATTTTTACATTCTGATACTATAATGTTTACGGTGATCACACTTTGTGTTGATTTATCAATTAAAATTAAAAATTAGTTAGATACCTATTTTTAATAAATAATAATAAATAATAAAGAGTATGTCGTATAAGTGCCATCTATGTCGTACTCAGAGAATCAAGTTGAAACGCTGTGGAGTAGTCCGTGATCGGCCTTACTTGTTCGTTCTAAGCAACATAGATGGCACTATTCACCTTATATGTAAATAATTGTAATGAAGTTAAAGTAGGTTACTAGACCTTCCCAATCGGTAGAATCTGTATACGATACCTATCGCTAACAGTGCCCATATTTGCCGCTAAGTAATTGTTTTATCAAGCACTTTGTATATCAGTCGGAAAGGTGTGATTTCCGGTCGGTTTCCTTGATCAGAGGTCGGGCCGATATCGGGAAGGGTTGACATCGGCAGCTGAGATTATCGTCTAACGACATTTAATAAAAGATAAGGATTAGTTCAGGTACATTTTTAGCGCTTACATAAATTGTATTCGTTAAATAAAAACTTATTCATTTACAACAGTGCGGGTATTTTATGTTATCTGTATGGGAGGGGGAAGGGGTTATGGTTATGGATGGTGGGTCGCTTTTACCGACATTAGAATATTAAGCTCACACCTGCCCGCGGAGACCCCCTTTATTTATGTTACCGGAATATTGTAATAAGACCTATTTTAATAAACCCAGGCAGATTATAAGCAGTCGGAATATTCAGATGTATTGAGAGCGGCTCATAATTTCAGTGCGATAATGGCATCAATTAGGTCCACGGAACAATGCGGAGCAGACGTGCGTACACCTTTACAATATATTTCGACATTACTTACTTAGTTATTGGTTCATCGCTCGTTCGTTCTTGGATATTACACTGCTGGGTCTCTCCACCTGGAGAGACCTGGAACGTAGCCCTGTTCAAGCCCTGTTCACGCTCTAAGTTCTTAATAGAGGCGAAAGTTAGGCAGGTAGTTCGAGTTAGTAAGTTAGCGAATCCGACTGTCGAAACACTAGGCATGGTAGGTACTTATTTAAATTAAAAAAACTGTAGTTTTGTCTGACAAAGCATAAAGGGTTTAAGGATGGTTTTGTTTATAAGGTTTAAAATTTGTGCAAAGCAAAATAAATGTATTCTATTCTTTTCTAAAAACTTTCAACCGGTGTATTCCAGCCAAACATAGATTTATTATTGTTATCGTCCCGAATCGGGTCGCTTACCAGCCAAGAATAGAGACAGACAAACAGGACGGATATTATATTATTATTATATTATTATCCATCGTTTAATATTTCAAATTGTTTATTCCGTATTTAATTGGTAATTCCATTTATTAATGTAACCAAACAATCAATTTATTTGGTAAGTTTGAACAAAGAAACGCAAACGATTTTATCTTTATCATCGTCGGTAATGTACGTGTAATAGCGCAATAAATTCCAGCCGCGTACGTTCGTATACACAAATCATCTAATACAAAATATCGCAAATAATTCTTGTCCAGAACATTGGGTGACACAGGGCCACCCGAACAAACGGAAGCTGAGGAAAGAGGTGGGGGAGTGAGATGTGGAAATGTTGGAAAAGGACGCAATATCACAACGAAGATCGAAGAGAAAAGGACAACAGCAAAGAAAAATTAAATTATATTTCCCAATGGTGTCAGCCAGTTATTAAGTGGCCAGACGCCATTTTGAATTATTATATTTTTTATTTCCTTTCCCCAGGTTTTCCTTTTGTACGAGGAATTCCTTTTATTTGGAATAGTTCAGGGACCGAACTGTAAATGGATTCAGCCGAGATGTGTTAGTGTGTAAATCAATGGGACTGCTTTCAGAGGTCATTGGGGATCATTATAATGGTAAAAATATTACCTACTTAAATTTTTGGACTACGGTCGGGTTACAGTAATTTGAATAAAGGGTTTTCTATGTCACATTTAACGCCTTTGTTGTTATTTTAGAATACTAGAAGTTTCTTTTACTTTTATTAAGTAAGTAGGTACAAGACGTTTCCCGCGGCTCCGTCCGAAGTATAATTAATTCCTTTTCCCATGAAAGCTTTCATCCTATTCAATGATTAATGGAAAATAAGTGGCAAATTTCGTTTACCAGTGTTCGTTCAGTAGTTTTTGCTTCATTAGTAACAAACATCCATCCATCCATTCTCCTCCATCCATCCTCAAACTTTCGCACATTTTCGCTACTTAGCATAGGTAGGTACTTATACCGACGAGGTGGACTGACGAACTGAAGAAAACACCGGGAAACCGCTGGATTCAGAGGGCACAGGACCGGTCGGAGTGGCGTCGATCAAGGGACTATATCCAGCACTGGACCTCTAAAGGGTGATGGATGGATAGTCACTTAATATTATAAATGTGTAAGCATATTTATTGGTTTGTCCTTCTTTCATGTGCACAAGAGCGACGTATCGACGTGATTTTTTAAGATAGTTTATAGGCCGGAAATTAACATAGGCTACATTTCATCTAGGATAAAGGCACGATCCTGTGGGATAGACAAGAGAGTTTTAAGTGAGCGGGAGCCGCGTGCAAAGCCTCGTTTATTATATTAGTAACATTGTTGATAAGTTGGTAAGTATATAAGTAAGAAAGATGTTCGGTCTCGAGAAGAGGTATAGCAAAACTAAATCGTAAAGTATCTCATAAAGGCTTCCCAACTTGGTTCCCTGGATTAGGGACACATTTAATTTTATTACCGGCTATAGTTACGTTACGACGAAGCGCTCACAGTCCCGCTGTGTCCGTCTAGAGGGAAGAAACCTCAAGCGGAGTCCAGTGTTAGTGCGGGACCTTATCTGGGTCTTACCCTTCAAACCACAAAGCGGTCATGATATTTTGTCATTACGCGGGTACTCATTCAAACTCTATACTTTCCTATTTCAAACTTGAAACCCAAAAACAGTAAGACTTCCTTTCTTCCCTGAGAATCTGAATAAAAAGTGAAATTGAAAAACGGTAGGTAAACCGTCCGAGTCTTTTGATTTTTTTCGACGCTTGGGGTGAGAAATTTATAGAAAATATACTAGACGGTTCCCGCATCGTCACCTGCGTGTAAATTGCATTATTTTATTACTTCGTACTTAGATATCTCAGGCGATATTCACACGGATATTCAAGTCGAGCAGCAGCAGTCGGAGGTATAACGGCAGCAAGACAACGGCAGACCGAGTTGTATCGGCGTCATTTGAAGGACTGATAAGTGATGGAGAAGCTGTGATAAGTGAATATCATGACTCACAAACTGGAGAAAAGGTCGCTTCCCGACCGTGTCGACTGACCACCTGAAGAACTAATATTCGTATTTACACCTAATACTAACAGGACTAACCACAAACTAACAGTCCCTCGAGCAGTCCTATTCGAAGATTGTCACTGATGTACATGGGCGGCAGTGGTTTGTAGGCATGATCGTTTGCTATTCTCATCACTTAAAAAAAATTTGGTTTGCCTGGGTCTTTTAGCTTCCAGTGTTCGTATGTTAGTCTGTGTGTGTCAAATCTTGCAAGCTGAATTAGAACCACTTCCTCTTATCCAACAGAGTATAAATTTTAGGTTTTGGTTCATTTCCGATGACCATGCATTTTTATGATAAGCATGACCTGCAGGCTGATTGTATTCCCAGGATTGACAAAGGAACTTCTCGGATGTCAATAGCACGACCACGAAATTATATATACCCATTCAATTATGATAGCCCGTTCTAAAGTCAATCATAATCTGGCTGCTGCGCCCCATATCTCCTCAGCGGTCAACAGCACAGACAGGACATTTTGTTTACGCATTCAATCATATTATTTTATCTTTTTAGAGCACTTTAATAAAAGCTTGTTATTAAAGATCATTTTTTACTTATAATTACATTATCAATATACAGACACAGTAAGGTATTGTTTATCTATTAGTATAAAATAGATGCCATTTCTAGGGGATGTTCAGAGGAACGCATGATTGGTTGCTTTGAGGGGAAAGGCACTCGACAATGGTATTAAAGAATAAGGGTTTGCTAAAAACTATCCTTTGAAGACTTGCCCTTTTAAACCTTATTTCTTTATGAATTCATCAACATCGACCCAGCACCTGTTGTAGCCAACCCACCGCCGGCCCAATGGCTTCGATCTTAGTCTATCACACTGGTAATGTGCTGATTGGCAGACGCTTAAAGAAAATAATAGCAAAAGCACATAGGTTTACTCACATGTGATATAACATACCAAGTTAAATTGCACGTAGGAGTGGAGGAGTGTACGCCCTGCAGTGGACACTATAGGTTGAAGCCAAATTATTTGGTCATGCCGTGCCATCCCGTCCTGTCAGTTAGCGGTACGGTCACAGCTCAGCGACTATGACAATGTCTTTGTAGTAACGGTAAGAGTCAAACAAAAGTTAAGCACAGAAACACTTTCAAGTTACATTTATTGCGTTGTACCTACATAGTTACAATTGAATCACGTATCGTACTTAAACTATTTCACTATTTTTATACCATATTGCTCAAGAAAATGCGAATACAAACAACCACTGCCGCCAGGATTTTTTTTTTAAGTATCGCCAGTATCTCATTCCGTCACAGAGTAAATCTGACAGCCAATCTGCCACTGCCTTCTACTTACTGCGCCATCTGTTGGGGGTTTTGGATATCTGTATCTGTATCGGAAAGTATTAGTCGAGCAACAAACACGCAACATTATTATATAAAAAATGCCTGCTAAAAACACAACGTCAGCATAAAACGTAGCCCGCAGTAACAAATTCATTCGTCCCCATACCAGATAATATCCGGTTATTGCCGGACAATCACTTCCCCGAGGCTAGAATAACTACCCAGATTGTCTAAGAAACGCTTTTAAGATTTTATGAAACTGTAATCCTTCTTCCTACTTTTAATCCTATAAACTAGGCAGCGCTCGCGACATCGAAATATTCTTCGAAATACTTACAGAACACTTTAAACGATGAAGATTATTTGCATTACAAAGAAAGTTCACTGAGTCTTATATACTACATTATAATATCGGTGTACGTTTCTCAATGATCAAATAAAAGTATTAATTGATTAATTGATTGATTGAATGTGTAAAATACACCTCATTAACTAGGTAAATAACACTAACAGTTGGGTACAATACAAAGTAATTACTTATCACCTTCTTAGACAGTCATATCTTCAGGTATTCAGTCCACCTACTACCGCGCTTTCATAAAAATGGTTAGAGTTCTTACGCCTGATGTCACCAACGACCCCTAATTTTAGGGGACTCTTTTACAAGTAACTTTTTAATACTTATATTTAGGGGGATACATTTAAGTTCGGGAAGGGGTTTACTTCTATTTTATCAATATTAAAATGTCCCTTTAAAAAGAGTCCCCTTAACATAGGAGTCCCCTCAAATGGGTGGTTTGTGTAATTGGGCATTAGCACTCAGGCAGAATTACCAATGCATTAACTTCGAGTAGGGCTGTTACAGATAATGTTAGGAAAATGGGTAAGCAAACCAATATAATCATTAAGGTTAATTAATGTAATTGGTAGAGAAGTCATCAGCAGATATCGGAATAGGTAGAGTATATTTACCTAAACTTCGAGGAACAGAGCCAGGAAGTGGAGATTTGCTTACAATTAATTTTTGTCGTAAGGAAGTCTCCACTTTCTGTCTGACTCTGTTCCTTCCCGAAGTTAAGGTAAATATACTCTACCTATTTCGATCTCCGGGCATCAGGCATTAAGTCTGCCTATTGTTGTCCTTTGTTTATGGTTTTGACAATAAAGGATAAAGTAATAATAATTAACTTCTCTAAAAATATATTTTCATCAAGACTACTGAACTTGTTTTAAAAGATCCTTTGCGTTTGTATCTGTTAAACCTGTTTGCTATACGTAAATGAGGTACGACACAATTCATGTGAGAGCTAGGTTATTCACATATTCAAATTACGCTTCTTCCCAGAAATTTTACCTTGATAGGTATGAGATGTGTCGATCAATTGCAGAACCGGCCTTGCCTTACCATTTCAATCTACTCCCATCTCCGGAGACAGCCAAGTGACATATTGGTTTACCTTCCACATTTTGCCAACACGCCGGCACCTTTACCTAATGATATTATTCGAAATTGGTTCAGTCATCCTTGTGTTGACAAAATTTCGCTATCAATACACCACATCGGAGCCAATACGAATAGGGTGTGTCGCTTCACACTATCTACAAAGAAATTACATACTGAGGGAGGTGGGGTGACGTCACCGCCGCCTCGAATAAATGTGATGGAAATTGGAGGATTTGTTTACCCATATTCTCCTTACACTTTGACACTAAAAGGTGGAAGGGGTAGCGCTGTTGAAGTACTTAACTAGTTTTATATAATATTCCCGGCGCCTGAGCAACATAGGAGATTAGGGGACGCAATGTCCAGCAGTGGACCTATAAAGACTGACGGATGGATGGAAACAAAACAATTAAAAAGTAAGAGTATTTTTAAAGGAGTGGTTTTATAAAAAGGGATCTCCCAATTATCTTAGAAAGCTTTTGCCTATTTAATGGCCAATATTATTTACTTGTACGTAAACTTTAGATTTATCATAAAATTAACTTAATAAACACAATAATCAAAATAACTTATTAATTTTTAACACTATAAAAATGTCGGTAAACTATAATATGTTTTACAAACAAAGTGTCACACTTATCCGAAATAATTTGAAAACAAATATAGGTTCATTCGACGACAAAAACTAAAATCATTTTAACAATAGGAACAGGCAGGTGCATATTACACCATTAATAAATTTTCAGTCGATGGTGATAAATTTAACAAGAAGATTTTCGGTGCCCCATGACACATAACAAATCCCATATTTTCCAGAAACGTCCACATATCACTTTGTTTACGTGATCCATTCATTTTCGATTCCCGTCGCGAACCCAATATCCTGTAGGCGTCTATTTATTCAACATATCATATCAGTATTAGCTTGATATATAGGCCTGATCCTAGGCTGCCCTTCTGTGATTTATATGTTGCAGGGAAATTGCAAAATTAGTGATTTGATTTTATAAAACTCACTGAATCCATCCTACTGTTATCATGTGCTATCCTGGCAGATATAGCAACGTCAAGTACGATTGGTAATAGAATGGATGACCGCTACTGACAAGTTTAATTTATTTTCGGGCTTCGCTGGATATATTAATCAGTGGTTTTTATTGTTCGATTGCTTTAAGTTAATTTTATTGTATGATAAAAACCTTCATGGGGATTAACAACTTCAGACTTTACATTATGAGGGTTGGCCACTAATCAATCCACCAAACCACAATGAAGCAGTATGGTTGAACTTGATGCAGTATCACTTCCACAGATGTGCCACCGCTACACCAGATGCATCAAACTTAGAAATTCAAAAACGTCAAATCCATGTTACTTACACAAGAATGCAATCAACTACGAAACAGTAAAAATCCTGTTAAGAAATGCATTAAGCAATATGAACCAGTTTTGATTTGAATCTATATTTTATTTGATCAAGTTAAAAGTCATCTAGTAATATGTAAAACTTTGCGTGTTATTAACTTGAAGACGTTTTATTGAATAACGGATAATTTAGTCTCCCTGCGACATAATACATTATTGGACTGCAAAGAAATAAGGTAATGCCACCTTCTTAAATTGGATGGGTTACGTAGCTTATTATAATGATTCTTATCGGTATCGATTTGTTATGGGATTATAATTATCGGTCATAAGCTTGGGCCTACATTATGTATGATTGCAAATATGTACTCGACTTAAAGGATTGTCTCCTCGAGGTCACGATGTACCCTGTACAGTAGTCCTTATAGCGTGTAGTCTCTATACAATAAAATAATAATCTGACTGGCTCGCATACAGCTCATACCGCTGGGTGTAGAGACTTGCGATTTTGCATGTAGGTTTTCTCTATAACGTAGAGCTCCCCCACGAAGGATTTTTAGAAATTCCACCCCTAAAGGAGTCAAATAGCAAATAACACTCAAAGGTTAAAACAATGAGGCAAATATACACGCGCGAAATAACTGAAATTAGTATCTTTCAAGCAAGGGTGGTGCGACTCCGTCCGTGTGTAGAAGTAATGCGTAAAAAACTCATCTCGACCACCCCCCACACCACCCCCGCCTCGGGCGGCAGTGAAATATGATGTTTTCCCATTCCGAGCGGACGCGATTAGAAAATTCGTCGCGAGTGGGTATATTCTACATGTTCAGTGAGATTCCAATCCTGAGGTTTATAACTCGAATTTTCGACGGGGGTCAGTTATGTAACATGAAATATGGTTTTGAAAACTTTAAGGTGTCAATTAGGTAACGGGCTATATGCACGTATTATGTTAATATTTTTAAATCACTGTTTATATCGTTATAGATGCGAAAATTATTTAGTTTGTTTGATACGCCTTCACGGCTAAATACAACCGACCTTCATAAAATTTGATAGATATGTGGTTTGAGTCACTGAGACGGTCATATAATACTCTTAAACCTGAATATTTGTACAGATCGAGTAAAGAATTGAGAGAACAGTAAAGAATTGAGAGAGAGAGAGAGAAAATATACAATAACTTACCGCAGAAAATATTAAACAGCCCAAACAAAAACTGGAGTACAATACTACACGAGTGGCTCTGCCAGGAATGTTTTTATACACTCAAGTATTTTTTTCCAGATAAGAATAATAATTGAAATGACTCGGAAATTTAATTAAAATTCATAATGATCAATCAATAGTGAAATGTATTGTAATATTTAACAATTTTATTGTGACTGATATTGATATTGTAATTACACCATCCTGTGGTTTAAAGCGTTGACCTTAGCTGTATTTAAGAACTTATGACCGCTTCATTGCAAATAAAACTATATTTTTTTTTATTTATTTAGTCATAGGACTAATAGTAGTAGTATTAGGCCTGTTAGTGTGAGTAAATCATACATGGTTGGGAATTGCTTTTTAACTTTAAGCGGATTTATTTTCAGACTCAATTCACGCTACTATATAAACGAGTTTTATAAAACGAAGTGCTATCAAACAATTATTTGAGAATATGGGTATCGAGAGATAGCTGCGTTTCTAATACTCAACTTCATTTTAGAAGCACGAGCTACTGATCGAACGAAAACATTATTGTGTTCGAACGATGCGATGTCACATAATCGCTGGTTTAACTGGATGTGACGAAGCTTGCGATATTATAATGCTGAGTACCTACTCAGTACCTACCTACGCTAGTTATAAATAGGTACCTACTTATCTATATTGATTGTAAAGCTTTTTTCATGTTACGTGCACAGCAAACGAAAGTGCAG
>DWLO01004390.1:0-10024 GCA_018245335.1 Dalla quadristriga | reverse complement strand
CAACCCAGCTGCCTCGGTACCATGACGAACACGATCAAAATGTTGCTGAAACCTAAGAGACACTTTTAGGTCAGGAGCTGCATGCTGCGTATCCTAATATTCCTAAATAGTAGGAATTGTAGTAATTATGGAAAAATTATAATAGGACATAGGACAAAATTGGATAAAACATTGGATGAAATTTGAGTTTGGCTGCACCAAGCATATTTTTTGCCTAAGCAGATTGTTATTAAATACAGATAATTACGATTAAGTTCATAACATTCAACGTATTTATCTCTCTTATAGAAAGATGTACCAGATCCTAAAAGCCATTTTTTACAACAGCTCTGAGCTTAATATCATGCTTTAATAATTTATGGTCTATGAAAAGATATTGTTACACAAAATATTCACGATTTTTCCTGAATGCTTAATAATTCTGTTCAAAACTTTTTTCTCCAAAAGGTTTAATCGGTTGTAGTAGCAATTACGCAATGAGACATAAAAAGTTCTCAGATGCAAGTTAATTGCCTTTTATAATGAAAAGGCATCGTGCCTTGGGTTCGATCCCTAATTCCGTTGGATTACTAGCAAAGACCATATGCTAATCTACGTATACTCCACATGGATAATGTTTTCTGCTATAATATTTGATTTCTCTATACAAAACACTTAAACCAATATCCCTGTAGGTTGGGTTTAGGGTGGTTTAGCGTTGTGGTGACGGCAGAAAAGAATACAATTGTTACCACCTCTCCTCTCCCCGGGGGTGTCGTACGAGGTGACTAATGGACTAAGGACTATATATATATATATATATATATATATAGGACTATATACAATACACTACAAAATTCCTTTATTGCACACCAGAAAAAGGTACAGAAATAAATTTAAAAAGTATAGTTCGTACAATTGGTGGTCTTATCACTAAAGAGCATATAACAGAGAACGAGCAGTGTCCTCTGTACATGACTACTATCTACTGCGGTCACCAACCCGCCTGCCCAGTGTAGTGATTATAGGCAAATCCTCCTATATTTGGGAGAGGCCTTTAGTTCAGCAGTGGACTATTATAGGCTGTTGATGATGATTGTTCCTAGCTAATATTTTCTTTATCTGTACTTCTTTCACCCAGCCACGGAGTAACGGATGGACGTGGATTTTGCTAAGTGATACCGTACTGGGAGGAGAATTACATATACTACATTCTCCAAAATAATGATACCCTATAGGGGTAGAATAGAAGATGAAAGTTTGTATGGAAAAATTATTATTATGCGGGAAGAACCGCGGGAAAAGTGTCGTGCACAATAACTTAATAATAATAAAAAAAAACATAATTCCTTATGAGCTCACGAAATAAGGACCTGAAATACCTTTATTTTTCTCGGTACCTAATTTCATTTCATTGTACCTCTTTCATTGTTATGAGAAATTCACTTAAATGTTTATTGAGTGTAATTCCAAGGAATTTTAATATTATGATTGTGTTTTGATGAATTTACAGAGCAGATTTTGTAATGCAAAACGTGTTGCTTCTGAAGCAACTTTACAGAAGCAACTGTTGGTGGAGTTTCGTCCACACGCTATACAAGTATAATTTCTTTTGTGCTGCTGCGTCCGAGGCACCTTCTCCGCCCAAATCCAGAGATCACTAGGTAACCACCCCACAATTATGGTTCTCATTTTAATTGAGACTAAATATTTAATTTTTATTTATAACCCATACCCATTTCGCATTACTGATACAGGGAACCGTTTTTATAAATGTCAGAATCAATAAATCAAATACGAATGTCATAATAATAATATTTCGTGTCATACAAAAAGCAAGATAATTTTCACTTTTCCATTATTACTTTGTTTGCATTTATACAATCAAATAGTGCAGTAGGTATGCATTTACGGATTTCGACAATCAGACCGTACCATAATATAACATTACCACCTTTTACATCATCAGTATTACATATTTAAGTGCTAATCTCAGCAGTATCTATTATGATTTGTTGATGGGTTTATCAATGGTCATCTAAGATAAACATAAATTATAAAAGGATGGATAAGATATACTTCCGGGGGTTCGGTACAAAAGTAGTGTCGTGCTCGAAGGAGCGTAACCAACACGCGGTGCGCACTAAAACTCAGACAACAGTCGTATATCACAGAAGAAGGGAGCATCAGTTAGAAGAACCGTCAGACTTTATGACACCGCATTTTCTCTTCGTAATTAGCCATTAAGTTTGACTCCCTTTTACAGTGTTTTCCTGAACATTATCCGGATATTTTTTATGATTATGCGAAGCTGTCAACGAGCATTCAAAGTACCTGGTGTGGAGTAGTAACTCTGGGCTATAGTACTAACTAATACTAGGTACTATACTTACTTCCATCCATTTACCGAAGCCTAAGTAGTGTATTTATAAATTTGAAAATTGTAAAATAGACATTAGTATTGTCACTGTATAGGATTTTAAATAATCTTCCCTATAAATTAAATTGGAGAGTCTGTCTATGATATTAAAATTAAGATAAATAATAAAATGGAATAATATTTTATTTATAATAATTAACTGTTTTAAAATTTCTGTCTGTGTCTGCGATTTTTGTTTTGTCTCGTCTTAACCTTTGTCGCAAATAGGCTGCGAAACTGCTACACGGAAAATTTTCAGGCATTGCAGAAAGTACACTTACTTACCGCATAGGTTTGTTTTATCTCAATATCGCAAACAATTTTCTATTTATAGTCTTTAGCGTCTGTACCCTTTTTTACTGTTTAAAATGTTCTGTATTCGACGAAGTCGCGAGCTATCTGTAGTTAAAAAATAAATGTATCCTAGCAAGTCACCATTATGTTAACAGTCATTAAGGCCAGTGGCACAACAAAACAACAAAAACCGATCTCCAGCGGAGCTGCATTTTCAAGTGTTTTTATAAGACTGGTCGGCAACGTTACGTCAAAATTGACCACATCATTCGGAGATTGATCAATAACTTTTCTACTAGTTATGCGGAAAGATTATGTAAGTTACAAGTTCGATAAGCCACTTCCTAAGTCGTGTCTAATAACAAATTATTTGCTAGAAAATTGCATAACATTGCTTAATTATTATGATACAAATTATTGGCATTAGTGATAAACAGCCAGTATTTATCTGACTATTTGTAGTATTGGCTGAGTTGAAACAATTAATCAAACCAAAGCATACTGGTATTAAACTTTAATATTTGTTTAGCTTGATTTATTTGCGGTCAGCAATTATCACATTTAATGACAACAATATTTTCACAACAATCGTTTTCTCTATTTGCAAGTCACTGATAATAGTTCATTACTAGTGTAGTAGTAGTGTAAAGAATGCAGTGGGCATTGCTCTATTAACTTAAAAAAGCAATAGCGGTCGTCGCAGACAGAAACTAATATAATTATTAAAAATAAACAAAAAACCCAACTGCAAGAGCACTTAATTGAAAAGAAAAACACAAGTTCTAAATATGAACTTTATTAAAGTTGTCGCAGGTTGAAACAAGAATATACTACAAAAATAGGTAAGTTTTTATAAATAAAATTATTTTCCTCAAAATTATTATGCCCTATGACGTTTTCTGCATCAAGACGCATCTAACGACACCTCATTGCTAAAATCCATGCAGCCGTATCGGCTAGACAGCATGATATGAAATATATATACTTACATACATACATTATATACATAACCTACATACATATCTACGTGTATAAACACTCGAAAAACATAACCCTCCTTCTTACGCAGGCGGGTAAAAATGTATACAATGAATTCGCGTCCTCTATTTAATATTTTGTCATCGACAGCAGAGCGGGCAATTTATTAAAACACGATTAAATTCAACAAAAAGCGTGACTCGTGACGACGCGTCCCAACACTAATTAAATACGCTTTTTCATCCAAATAATATTATTTCCGGTTTGCCTCTTAATGAACTGGCAGAGGACATTTAAAGGATAATTGTATTATCGTAGCGCTCTGTCGCTTTTACGCTAACGACTTTTTAATATCAAAACAAACCTACCATTATAGATTACTAGACTTGGCCTGCGGATCCGCCCGTGTAATATTCTTTTATCCATACAGATTTTCATCCCGGTCTTTTTGGTGCAAGCTACAGACCAAAACAACAGACAGACAAATAAGGATATATTTCTGCAGACAGCGATAAAATATTTGTGCCCTAAAACTACTCATTTAAATCCAAGAGCGTTATCTGACTAGCTGACGTTATAAAATAAAATTAATGAAATGAGTTCCGCGTTATAGTAATTTTTTTTCTGCTTTGGTCATAATAGGACGTCATGTTAATCACGATAACATTTTAACACTTTCTCAGTTCGGCATCAGAATTAAAGCTTACTTTCTTTCTTCAAATTTTCATCAAATTATATTCACAATTGTATGTAATTTCATTCGAATGAACTCGGATTCATTCATATCTTATTATAAAGTAAATTTTACTAAAAGCAAATTATTGGATTATATTACAACTTAAGAACTTTTGAGTTGTGTTATCTTGTTACGCGGATTAGCATGCAAACCTACAAAGAAATAGCTACTGTAAGCCAAGAATACCCACCAAGAACCACCATATCTGTAACATTAAATGCTTTATAATACTATCAAAATTTGAATATACGTCAAATCGACGAATATTAATCAAACAGGGCTAACTGTAAATACAGTTAACTGCAGATTAAAACTGCAGCTGTGAAGCTCTCACAGAACACCCGAGTAGCTAACAATTTGAATGTCAAAACTACAATTGCGTATTCAGTTCAGAAAACAGTTTTGTTATATCAGCAGATCTGCAGACGAATGGAACCCATAATAAGGGTAGGCTTGCTGAATAATAAATAGTGTCTTGCCGGGTCGCTTAGCATCGCAGTGGTAGGATAATCATTCTTGATATCTTTGCTGGTTCTTTGGGTAAAAAATTGTTACCGTACTTGCAGATAAGTTTGTTTAGTAATATAAAAACTTTATGATCGTTTGAAGCGCTAAAAGCTCCTGTGGCCAAAGGCCCATAAGCCACAAAACGAATTATTAATATCGTTATCGAGGCGATCAGTAGTGGGGAGTTCACTATGGCAAAAAGGTTTATGAACGCTCGGAAGCACGGATTGCATTTGAAGGCTCGTCACATTATACCCAACTAGAACCGACACTTTGATTTGCCATTAATCCTTGTAACAATCGAATAGAGTACGATTCAGGCCTCTTCCACTGTGGCAAGAGATTTTATATGGATTTTATTTTCTAGTCTTACACTTCAACCACTTGAAGCCACGAAAGAATTAAGGGAGTGTCATATTAATGACTAAGCTGAACTATCAAACCTCGCAAAAGTCTGAAAAGCTGTTGGTGTTCACAAATTGCATTTAAACAGTTTGTTTTAAATAGTACACAAAAGTTACTTGAATAACTTTGCATTCAGCAGCAACCGTTAGGCGAAGACTTTTAATTCAGTTGAATATTTCCCGCTATTTAATCCTTTACGACTGTGGCTAGTTTGTAAAGGCATGCGAATCTTTACGTTCTTTAAAATCTTCACAGAGAACTTGAAAACTTGAAAATGTTCAAAATGTTCTTGCTTCTTTTATCCACTTTAAGAACAATTATATAAATATAATGTTTTTACTAAAGTGTGGGGTTAACTTCCAACTTCTAAGGAACACACAACTCAAACTAGATGTATTTAATCTTAAACTCTTTTTGTCGTGACCAAACTAGCAACAAATAGCCAAAAGTACTGAAGACAACAAATTTAGGATTGTCAGTAAATAATTTAAGTAAGCTACTCGTAGTTATTACTAACGTCGGCAGCGGCTAAAAAAATATGAATACTCAACCCATAAGGGGAAGAAAAGCATATAACACGTTTGATCCCGCATTTCTGAAGTTTCATAAGAGAAGGAAAACGTGGACAAAAGTGTGGATTCATAAAAGTTTGTGTGGAGGCAGCTTAATAACGCGGGAGAAGACACAAAGACACATAATAATGATAATTAATCTACAGGGTATAGAGTTACATAATTTACAATTTCCTTAACGTTTCAGTTTTTCTTAACTTTTCTTATATTTAATTATTTACATTGACTTAAACTTAGTTATTCGTTGCTCATATATTCATCTACTTATTCATTTACTTAAAAATATATTTATTTATTAATTAGAACAACTTACATCAAGATGGAATAAAAATATATATTTTTTAAATCTGTTGACTAGGATTATTAATATTATTACGTTCGCTTCAAAGGCAGAGTGGTTTTCATTGAGCTTACGTTCGGTCTATTTATTAAGATTATTGATATGGAGCGAATTGCATTCCACCCACGTGTAATAGTTCGAGAACACGGTCAACATTTTATTTTTTCCATTAATATGTATGACTATTAACCCCCGGCCATATTAGCTCGGAGCGGCGTTTTCTCTGACCTGATTTAATATTTTCATCTTTATTCAAAGAGGTCTATGAATAAAACAACGCACACTTGTATAAGACACCGAAACGCCGACGTTCGCAAGATGTTCCAGTGTAACTTTATTCATTTTGTTATTTAAGCAAATTAAAACGAAAGCCCTTTATAGGCGGGGCCCCTTCATTAAAACATGATATTTAATTACGTCTTTAGACATTTATATGGGTTTTGGTTCAGGCAGATGATACGGTTAATCATAAGTAACAAATGGGCATATACGAGTGCTGAACGTTACTAGTACCTACACAGCAACCAACGAACCTCGTTTCTGTTTTAGTCAAAAATAAGATCCTACCACTCAGAGCTAAATTAAAAGAACTTCACCTTATTCATCACCCTATTACAGTTTTAATATCAGTCAACCATCTTCATGCTGGGCCAGGTCTTTGTGGTTTAGACATTGGTAGACACGGAATGCTTTTTAAAAAGTGTGAACACTACTGAGATTTCAACGGCATTTAGGTGCTGATGATTAAGTTAAAAATATGCTGAATAGTGTTTAAGTTAAATCAGATCAGTCGATACAAGACATTATTGATTAATAATGAAGGTATGTAATAAAACGAGCATAAACAGGAAATCAAATGTTTCGTTTAAAATACGTGTTTCAGTAAAGAGAATTGGCATTTCACTCGTTGTCTGTTATTCAATTAACACGTGTAATTAATTACAAGTTAATCAAACATGTTCAACGCTGAAAGTGTGCGACGCTACTGATGATACTCAAATACGCCCTGAAATTGTAAATCATGTAAATCAGTAATTTTGCTTGTAGTATGAGAAGGCTGTCACATAGGATGAATATAATTAATTATTTTATTACGGAAAGCAACCTTAGGCAGTTACATGGTACATCACAGTTTTAGAAAAATTTAATGTTTCTGGGATTTTTTATACTTTTAACCTGATATAATTGCGAGATTATGTTAATAAAAAGGAACTTCCTTAGCTAATAATTACATTTTATATAGTGACAAACCTGACAATAACTTCCATAATTAGCTTTAGAAATGTTCTTTATTCAGAACTCACAATAAAGGCGCCATCAACATAATATTAGGGGTGACAAAATGTAATTTACGCTTTCACATTAGCCACTATAATGGAATCACGTTAATGCAATTCAAAATTGTCGTGTCGCGATAGAGCCGTCATAGATATTTTTGTAACATGGTTTTATAGGTAGGTGGCAGACACCGAGCACAATGCAGAGAAACTAAATGAAGTAACGTTTGTTGTTGACTGTTGGTATACAAGCAACAGATGTTACAATAAACAGTTTATAACAACCTACCCTATGCCCATACAAAACGTAAAGTCTGAATGCATACATACATATGCCGACAAACTGTTTCGCAGTTTGGCAGAAGGAACACAAGAAAACACTGCACTTAATAATTAAAAATAATACGTCTGAAGACTGAAGACCTGATGGTGGTCACCGTCGTCCGTGGACACTGGCAACACCAGAGGAATCACTGGTGTCATCACGGAGCGCTCCTTTTGCGCCTTTTTTGAAGAACCCCATGTCATAGTCCACTGACAACACCTTAGACGAAACTGATAAGTATTTGTTAACTAATAATCTGGCATGTCGAATATCGATGTGTATACTCTACAAATTCTCAACCTTTGATAATCGCATGAAATAAAAATGGACTATATAAATTAAATTAAAATAAACCAAATCGCGAGTGGCGTGTTGGCCACTATGCGAAAAATCGCATTGAAATCGATTCATCCGCTCGGAGAATCATCGTAGCCACCGAGGGACATTATAACTTTGAACGTAAAAAAATGCGAAGGCCCTTCTACGTGACATTTGTTCTGTGCCGATAGTCACCCCAATAAATAAGAAGTGGCTGTGTTCCGAACACAATTTAACTTGAAATAAAATTTTGTTACCCTTCGCAATGAATAGGTCGTATATGGGCCGGAATGGGGGACGGCGTTTCCTATCTTGCGTTTTATATCGCTTCGGGAACACCTCGTAAGCTGCCGATTCGCTGACTTTTGTGTTTTATTTGGTTAATGACATGTGTAGATACGATTAGAGACGAATGCTACTGTTTTCTGGTAAAGGTTTCTCGATTTTCGGTACTATTAATTTTACTGTACAATAGTGTTTGTTTTCGTATTTCAGTAACTTGGTACCGGTATACTAATCTCAATTAGTTATATTCGTTTTTAGGGTTGCCTTCATCAAATGAAAAAGCAGAAACCTTAGAGCATCACTTGCGCGCTGTCTGTCTGTGTATGTCTATGTCGTTGGTATAAGGTCTTGGGTAACCCAATTGCGGAAGTATAGGGAAAATAAACGAATGCTGATTTCAGGGCAAATTAACTTTTTGCGAATTTAAATACTAATAAAAAAAAAAAAAGACTATACTTTTATGTACCAAAAACTTAAATAATCATCTCCATTTCTGAAGTATTTCACTCATATCAGTTACCTCAAATAAAAATTAGATTAGATTTCCTCTTCAATCGCGCAGCTACAATCTTTTTATTGTGCCGTCCAATTATTCCTTTGAATGGTTTCCCAAAAAATCGTTTCCTCGAACAAGGGAAGATTTCCTTCGCGATTGTTATAGCGATTCACTATACGCAAACAGGATCGTGTTGGGATGGTATCAATTTCACGCAACTTATACGGATACGAGATGAGCAAACACGGACGAGTAGGAGCGTGGGAACCCACTGCTGATGCTTGAGTCAATATGCGTCGTGTTCACGCCTGACGAAGATTTAATTTATTCTTAAGGGCGACCGAAACAAAAGCATTTTCGACCCCTGAACTGGGAGAACAATCACAATCGCCAACATAATAATAACAATCGTGAAGGTAAAGTAAAATTATTTGGGAAATGAAGACAGATTGTTTAAGAACTTAAAAAAATTGCCGTTTTCTTTTTGTAACCATGGAAGTTAGGTGTTCATCTTAGCCCTCAGGAGTACCAAGTCCTGAATTCAAATAGGAGTTCCTGTTTCGTTTTAAATGTTCTAAATGGGTTCTACTTAAGTGTTATAATATATGTGTAAACTAGTGTTAAAACATTCGGACGTAACTCTCGGCCTGTCTATTGGTAACTGTCATTCCGAAGTCGCCTGAATTACTTCATGGCAAATCGATGTTGGGTAAAACTTTTCCGATTAAGCAATTTAGGTCGTTTACTGTATATACTCTATATTGTGGAATTACGTCCAAATTAAGTTATATTCTATTCTATTATCAATTTACCCAATACTAACATGTGGCATTACACTGGCTACTGGGCTCTTCTATCCACATTAGAGCAGCGTGACAAGGTACGAGCTGAAACTTTAAACACGGCAAGAGCCATATGAGACTGAATCAGAGTATGGCTATTCTGGCTAACTGGTTTTTCATCAAACAAAACTATAGGGAGGACTTGCTTTTGTTTCCACGTACTATGGACGGCGCCGTTCACACAAAAAGTTTCGCTCTCCACCAAAACTGCTGTCTTTGACATCACAAATATTCTGACTATGAACGATAAG
>DWLO01004389.1:0-10026 GCA_018245335.1 Dalla quadristriga | reverse complement strand
GAAAACACACCACAATTTAACACCCAAGACCCGAGTACAAACATTTATCTGCCAAATAAATGTCTGCCCCGGCCGGGATCGAACCCGGGACCCACGGCTCGTCAGGCAGGGTCACTAACTAACGCGCCACCGAGTCGTCAATAGGAATGTGAGTTGGTGAGTATTCGTTAGTATAAGGACTAGGGAGTTAGTAATAGTCCGGTTAGTAGTGATTAATAATAGTCCTATTCGAAGCTGGTCTCAGATGCGTAGCCATCCCTGAGGACTGCGACGTTCGCTTCTTAAGTGTAACCGGCATCCACACCTTTCTCAGCCGATCACGGATTCGTTGTTACCCCTGAGTACTGAGGTGGTCGCTTGTTATATGAGTTTAACCAGCATCCACACCTTTCCGACCGGAACACAATTATTCCACGGCAGAAATGGGATTCACCGTCCGATCGAACCGTGTACAGATTCTACCCCCTGTCCTTGTAGTCTACGCTGCCCTATACCTCAATCGAATAATGTTGTGTGAATAATATATTGTGGTCATTCCATCCTCTCCCGTTGATTTCTCAGGATCATCGTGCGGTATCCTGAATTTATTCATCATCAGACCCTCGGGGACGACCCCTGCCTGGCAGTTTCACATTCTTAATTTATCTAGTCGAGCAACTGAGGCGGTAAAACCCGGTAATTTGTAAGCCGAGCCCCGGATCACTGCCGCTTACCTTGAATTATTAGTGTCGATCAGCTATGCATGAAACGTATTCCATCACGTTATGGACGCGACGCGTGCGTCAAGTTACGATTGGCTCGGTTTAAGTGGTTTAAAAGGAGCACAGGCCGCCCTTCGACAAGGAGGACTGACGACCTGAAGATAACAGCGGGAAACCGCTGGATTGAGAGGGCAGAGCGGAGTGGCCTATTTCCAGCAGTGGACCGCTAAAGGCTGATGGATGGAAGTGGGTACGCTATACTCACGTTGATTTATCAGGATCGCCCGCCTAGTTTCGGTCCAATACGTGGGCCTTCCTCAGGAGTTACCGAGCGGAGCCGACGTCCGTTGTGAACTTGGTCTTGACTTATAGATAATGCAGTTGGCTGGTAGAGAACGCCAATAGACATTAAGTCAGTCCTTTGTAAACCCAGTTTTAAGGTCTTACAATAAAGATCAAAAGACTAACTCCGCGGTCACTTACTTCGTTACAAAACACATGCCTGGATGTTGAATTCGCCGTAATAAGAATGGGCTATATGCATGTTCTTTTTTATATTTTGAAATGACTGTTTAAATATAAATAAATAATATAAATATAAATAATGTTGGAAATGTTAAATTTAATTTTTTTTAAATGTTTAATCCGGGAATAAATTTGTGCTGTTTAAAAGCCGTCATTGCGTGCGCTTGGGATGACGTCACGCGACACCAGTATCGGCAGCGTCTAGTGTGAACAGCAAGACCGGATAGCCGGCCAGCGGTAAGACTGTCGGTCCGGCCTAATGTGAACTAGCTCTTACATTGCTATGACTTATTATACTATCTGTAGGAGAATAGTAACATTCGAAACTCTAAATCTAAATGAAACCTGTATAAAGGTAATAAGTTTGGACATACAAGAGAATGTCTACACTTATTAGCCAGCTTATGTCCACACTAATTAGTCAGCTTACGGGCTACAAAGCCAGGTCGCAAGATCGAATGTTCTAGATTAATTCACAAGCTGACAAAGCCGCTTTCATTATCTCACCGTAAGCCTTACTACAAAGGTTCACAATTGTTGTGAGTTGTGACGTCATTATTATAAATGGTGGTTGGTTTGCAGGTGTTCAGATTGTACCATTATGGTTTAATTAGACGGTGCCCACGGCGCCGGCATAAAAGTCGTTTTCATACAAACTTATATCGCCATCAATATCCCTTTAGGGGACGCTTTAGAAATTGAAACAATGCAGGGATTATATTAAAAAATATGTTTCTTATATGTATTCAAATAATATACATTTGTATTCAAATCGTAGTCTCCAATAGACCCTCACGCAACTATATAAAGCATAGAATCGAATACGTTGTTTCGTCGCAATAAAATACTACAACAGTATAAATAACATATTGCAAGTTTCTTAACAAATAACTCGGAAATTGTTGCTTAAGTAATATACAAAAAGCGCATACAGCCCCGCCCCTTGTGACAAACCAGTGGCTGAGGTCTTGTACCACTTGACATCGCCGATGACCTCACGCTTAGATTTAAACATGGCGTTGAGTTTCGAAATTTTAAATTTCGATCGCCTATTTTACCCATTGCTTTCATAACATTTTGCCATTAAAAAATTGGAAAATAATGGCTAAGATCGAATGTCTGAATGATAAATATTCAGGAAAATAAATTTGAAACAATAAACTACATGCATATGCAAACTACTACCCAAGCAATATGGTGCGTAGAAGCCAAATAAGTTTCGGAGGACTGTAAACTCCTCTGCATGTACCCAAAAATAAAAAGTTGTTGTATTTCACAAATTCCTTCACGAGTTGTTCGGTCATACCAATGACGACCGTAACTGCAAATCTTCGGAATATACGTTTTATTTTTAACTAGGGCATGCTCGCAACTCCGTCCGCGTTTAATTTCGAAGTACAGAACATTTTAAACAGTGAAGGTTATTTGCATTACAAAGAAAGTTCACTGAGTCTAAAAAAAAAAAAATGGATGTAGGATGATATCATAATATTAATTTTGGCAGTGTAAAATAAATATGACCCTTGTGATTCAGACGCTAAAGAATATTACTAAAATAGCGTTTGAGATATTGAGATAAAACCAAGCCTTTGCGGTAAGTTATTGTACTTTCCACAATCCCTCAAAATTTCATCAAAATCCGTTCAGCAGTTTCGGAGCCTGCTCACTACAGAAAACGCAGACAGACAGGCAAAAATGCTGAAAACGGTTGTTCATGTTTTGGTATCATATAAAAAGCATAACCATTTAATTATTAAGGCACCACTGTAAATTAGCGCTGCAACGGGAACTAAGCTAAGTGGGCTCCTTTTGGGGGCAGGAGGTGCAGCATCGCAAACAAGTTAAGTATTTAGTTTTATTTTAAACTATTGTGTATGTATTATACTATGTATCCTGTTATAAATAAATAATTTATATTCTATTCTATTCTAATTATTGACCTTAATTTTAATATCACAGACAGACACTCCCATTTTATTTATTGGTAAAAAATTCCCTAAATTAATGCAACGATAACGCATTCTGGGAATGTATTTCAATTCAATATTTCACGGCATAATACTGTTAAATAACCATTACACGTTGTTTGTGTCTGTAGCCCGCCGCGGTCAAAAACCGTAACGTAAAACAAAAATGGTAATTTAACGAGCAATCATTTAAAAAGCCCTCGTAAGTTTTTTAAATTAGTTTAATCTTAAGTGATTTATCCTACTTACTTTAACAAATGCGAATGTTGCGAAATGAATTATTGGTGTGCTCTTCTTTCACACGGTAACCGATCAACGGATCGACGTGATTTTTTGCGTATAAATAGTTTATTAGCTACTATTATTATACTCTTTATTGCAGCATGATAAAATATACAACAGTTTTACTAAAAGGCTTACGATGGATGTACAAAATGTACCTTATGGAGAGAAGTTATCGAAATCAGTTATAAAAAGGTAGGGTACAAGAAAAAATACAGGAAAAGTAGGAAAGTTTATTGGCCGCAGAGTGAAAAATTAACTACATTAAATTAACTACATTAATTTAAATTCATTTTATTTTATTTTTAAATATACCTAATTTATATAGCTTTACCTTTTTAAATTTTAGTAATGGAATTAAATAATGTAATATTGTAATTATTTTTTTGTCCTGTTACCTGAAATAAATACATTTTATTTTATTTTATTAATTTAATCCCCTAAAGAGGCAGGCAGAATTGGGGATGGAAGTGTATGTAGAAAAACTAATTTTCGACGGTGGAGCCACGGGTACAGGCTCGTTTTTTTATAATTGAAAATAATTAGGTATATTTTAAATTAATGGTACCTAAGTCAGTTAAAGGTAAGTAGTTTTTAATTAATAATTGTACCGTTTTGCATGTGTTTTGTATGTGTGCTCAATTCCAAGTGAGCAGGTCTTATATAGACACTGTCAGGTGTTATGTAGTTATTGTCAGGTGTTAAACAGCTTGTCATGGACTGTGACCTCGAATAAAACTGAAGGACTGTAACTGTATGTTAAGTAAGATAGTATTAGTAATTAAAAGGAATATGACTATATAAATATTCACTAGTAAAACAGCACTAAATTAAAGTTACTCCACCTTTTATAGGTGTTAGGTTTATTTGAAATTGACAAAATTTAATTTAATACTTATATTAATATTTCATATTAAACTAGATTAAAAAACGAGGTCCTTACCTGTGTGATTCTTTTCCTTTTTGAGATAATAATAATATTTTAATTAAATTTAAAATTTTAGCTTTAAAGACACCTTTTCTAAAAAGTCGTAAGTGCCAAATGACGTAATTGCTACGCGGAATGCCGTTATTTGTAAAATAAATTACACATTTGACTCCATAATAAAATATGGCGTATTGTTAATGACTCATTCTCCAGAGCAGTGATGTCATCACTCGGTTTTTGGTTTTAATTTATTTTCTCCGATTACATTAAAAAAGAGAAATATATAATTCCTCAGTGGAATTAATGAATATAAATAAGAAAAGATATTATTGTTTTAGGGGCTTATACATTTTGAAATATGTGTGTAGTTTAAAATTGGTTTAAATGTTTTTTTTTCGAATATTTATTGTTCAGACATTCAATCTAAGCCATAGTTTCTTATATTATTCCTTTTTAATGGTTAAAATTAATAAATGAACTAAGCAAAATCGGCGATCGAAGTTTAAAATTTACGCAACGCAACTCCATTAGAAAAGAACGTGACGTCATCGCTCGTGTCAAGGTGTAGACGTTTGTATGGTGTGTTACGATTGTGTCTTTGGGTTACGATTCTGGTGTCTTGTGACGTCATTTTAAGCGCGCGAAAAATGGCGGCGTTTCAACAGCTCAAGTTTACCCTCGGTATTAATTTTTTTTTAATTAATTTGTAATAATTCCGACAATATATCATTTATTATATTTAATATTTTTTACTGTTCTATATCCATGTGATTCAAAAATAGAAAAGAAAAAAATTGCATTTACCCCATTGGTTAGGAATGAATAACAGATACTAGTCTTAGCTGTTTTTTGGTGCTACAAAAACCGCGCTAAAGGTTGATGTACGGACAGATCGACAGAGTTCGTGGAGATAAGTGACCTTAAAAATTATTTTCTTAATTAGAAAACACGTAGATCTAATAACTTAATTATGTTTTGCTCGAGTCCTGTTCATCCGATAGATGGATCAATTAGAGTCTGACATGTCGAAGTTGTTAATCTGACAGCAGTGGACCAGCTAATAACAACTGAACTGTATAGTTAGTATTAACAACGCTATTTTAAACGACTTCATGGTGCGTTGGCAGTGAATAGTAAGCGATAGTGGCGCGTTAGTAAGCTAACGAGCTGTGGGTGCTAGGTTCAATTCCTGGCTGGGGCAGATATGTTTTTTTTTTTTTTTTTTTCCCCAGGTGGGTTCTCTGTGCTTCCACTGTGCTCTGCGGTGCAACGCAGGAAATACCGGACGTATTGGCTCCAGTAATGTAATGATACATGCTTGCTGGAACTTGGCCTGGCACACTGCCATGCGCTCAGATGCTCTATCAAAACCAAATTATTCTTGTCTTACTCAACTGCGTATGAAGAAGGGTTATGTTTTTCGAGTGTTTAGTTAAGTAGATTTGCAGTCTCATTTGTTTCTATTTTTAAAATTTAATTTATTGTAAATTGCTGAAATGTTTAATTTAGACTAACTCCTTCTTTGTGTTGTGGAAATTACAAACGGGCATTTAATTGTTAATTGTAAATTTAGTTTCATTAACTATGAAAGAGTTGCTTGTTCAGATCCCACATGCCAGTAAACGAAATCTACACAAGCAAGCAAACAAAACAAATGATTGTTTCTTGTTTTTTGATTCTTGTTCTATATCTTGTTTTGTTTCATTTTTAATAATTAAATTTTTGAATGATCACATTGTCAGCGTAGAATTTCAGTATACGTGCTTAAAATCTATTTTTAACCTTAATGAATGCGAGAATCTATAGAACTATAGAGGCGGTGCCGGCCATCGATATTTTTATATGCAATCAGCGTATTTAAAACACGCACAAAGACTTAAAGAGCTCATCAGTTTAACAAGGCCTGCGTTTTAGTTAACTCTCAACTCTTATATTTATTGCTAGAACAAATTTTTAATTGGCGCCACCTTATCTCTATTGATAAGCTAACAATGCTTTTATAGATAGCAGAAGGTTAAGTGAGAATTTATGTTTTAATAAGACCCTTCGTTCGCTTTTTAATGTCTCTTAGAATTCCATACGAGCTCTGCAAAGAGTGGTATCGCCGATTCGTGTAAGTATCTGAGTATGTGCCATGTTCGTTCCACAGATAAGTGGAATATTCAGATTTATGTTATTTCAGTTCAACGAAGATTCTTTTCCACCTTTTAAAAGCTTAGTCATTTGTTTGTATGTGTTAAGATATGTACTTACTTATCCTGCCTGACTGATTTATTAGAACGCCGCTACAGTTTAAAGGCGCAGTTGAACGAAAGATTCGTTTATATAAAAAGTAGCTATTGCCCGCGTCTTCGTTCGCGTTAAAATTAAACTTATCTATCAGGTGTTGTTTTAATTTACTGGAAATATCTGTTTCATGTTTGATTTGTCGTATAGCGTCAGGTAATTTATTAAATATTCTCACACATGGCATGTGTTCCGGTGGTGTGGTGTGCGATATAAGGAATCGCGATGCGAGGTAACGGTAAACATGAAGCCGCCGTCCTTCAATTTAACTTTTAGTACCAAGAAGTAAGGACAGAAGGTTGATGGCATAATTACTATCAAAAAGCATATTTTTTGTTTAGTATCGAAGACCAAATAGAAAACAACGCCATCTGTGACAAAAGCGCAGAACTACTACATCAATAACATAACGGTAAGTAAAAGTGAAGCATAACCGTGAGCATAACGCTACACGCATCTCACACGTAGTTTCCATTCACCACCGCGCGAACACTGATGGCGCTTGCGCATACTTTGCGTTATGGACACGGTTATCCAAACTTAAGATAGGTTAAGTAGTTAATGAGTTAATAAATGTTAAACGAAGTAAACGGGTTTTCTTCGTTACAACCCTATCTTCTACACTGCCTTTGCGAGGAAGAGGTAGAAACGCCCTGAAACGCATGGACCTTAAAATATACGCTAAAACAATATTGTTTTTAATAGTCACATACATGTTTGCATGGAGTATTCTTATAGATAGAGTAAAGTGCAATGATAACATCAATATTTTAAGCGAAAAGCCATAGTATAAATTATAGTTACTTGTTTATGTGATAAGACTAGCAAACGGGCATGCAGTCCCACCATTCGCTGACGCCCATGAACTTCTGTGTCAAACCTCGAATAGGACTGTACAATGGACTGTTAGCTAGTTAGTCCCGTTTTTATAAGGATTAGTTGGTTAGTAATAGGCTTTTTTGAGTAAGGACTGTTAGTGTTAGATAGCCCTGTTAGTAAATATTAGTAATCGATATTACTTGACCTATTTGAAGCTCGTCACAGATGCGTTGCTATCCATGAGGACTGAGGTGGTTGTCTCTTGTGTCCATAAGTAAGCGTAAAACACAAGAAAACCATACTTCCGTTTGCCTCTTTCATTACGGAACCCTGGATTTAAAAAATTTTGTACAGATATTATTTTTTTAATTGATTTTAGCCTAACGAAAAAGCAGACGGGCCACCTGATGGTAAGTGGTCACCGTCTCCTAGGGACACTCGCAACACCAGAGGAGTCGCCAATGCGTCGCCGGCCGTGATGGAGAGCTCTTTTTGCGCCTCTTTTGAACAACCCCATTTCATAGTCCAGAGAAAACCTCATACGGCCCCATTAAGAAACCCTGGAATTAAAACCTTACCTTCTCTCCCGTCGTTTCCGTTTCGAAGTGCTGGTCCCTTTGATGGTTCTGTATAAAGTCATCATCTTGATGGCTATTCACACAACACTGCACTTCTGTATACACTGAATATTCCTTACTAAGTAGTTTTAATATGTAAGTTCGCACTTTTTAGATTTTTGATGTATTTATAACTATTAACATTATTACTTTAATGTACACTTCTGTATCGGATTTATCACTTCTTCACACTTTGTTATCTGAAAATAAAAAAAAACAATATAAGTTTTTGTGAATAAGCATCAATTTCACCTAAAAGTAACTTGTATAACGCTAGTAGTTACGTAAACACATTAAAGTTAATTTAAAAAAAATATTGTTTTACAAAGTAATTATTTGAAATACCTTTAGCATTGGCTTTGAGTTTTTTTATATCTTAATTAAATAAAATTAAACTTTAAATTTAACTCAATAAAGTTCAGGTAAACATATTTTATTATAGAGTAAATTTTAGATTAATAATACGAATATAAGAATAATACGAATTTCCACTCATTTATGAATTAAAGTCAAAGCGCTACGTTTGCCTTAATACGCCATAGAATTATGTAGCGACTAACGCGAGATAGTCATGGCTGGTCAAACCAGCCCTACCACCACTGAAACAATTGGGACACTGGCCTCTTTCTTCATTAATTTGACACTAGACTTTGAATTTATTACCCCAAAGAACGCTAGCTGCTAGCCAACATTACTTAGTAGTTGATAAAACTTGATTTCAACAGCAATCGGTAGGCACTTACTAACATTTCTGATTAAGTAATTTCTGCTAAGGTATTTAACTACGACTATTAATATTATTACTATTACTACAGATAACTTTATGCAATGCCGTGTAGTAATTTTTATTTCAACAATTATTCCACGGACGCGTTCCGCTCGGAAACGTGTTGGTTGCTGGTTATACTAATACATTTTTTTTTTCGACTGGACAGTAGTTTTAGGCCCTACTGGCCTTTACAGCGTTACCGAACGGTGAGGCGACCACCTCAGTCCTCATGGGTAACAACACATCTGTGACTAGCTTCGAATGGGACTAATACTAACTATTACCAAATGGACTAATACTAATACGTACCAACAAACTTACAAACCTAAGCCCATAGTCCTATTACTAACGAATACTAACCAACTAAAATTCCTACTAACTCCTAATACTAACTGGACTAACTAACCCTTACAGTCCCTCGTACAGACCTAAATATTTGCATCACTATCATTTTAAAACTCCATAGTCCTCCGTGATTGGTCCGTGATTCGTCCGCTTCTTTTGCAAGTGAGGATCGATGTATCTTAAATTAAAAATGAACCAGTTGGACCCGGCGTGAAGATTAGCTCATCTTTCTAAAGACAATACTTATGCATCAACTAGGAATCCATCACTTTAAAATGTTGACTCAGGTGTTCTGATTATGATTTAAATATTGTTATTCCATAGCACATCGACTGTGGCCGCCGCCGTACGTCAGTATATGTTTGTTTATGTAAATAAACGAGTAAAATACGTTAAGCCACAGCGGCTTACGCACTATCCAACTTGTGCACCGTAAAAATATTTAGTCGAACTGTGTGATCTAAAAGATCTTCCTGAGTTACCTGTACTAGCGAGTTTACGGTTGCTGTCCTTACTTTTTTTTTTTTTTTGTTCGGTGACGCTGGACAGAAGGGCAAACAGCAACTGTCCACTAAAAAAAATGTCCTTACTTGTAGCCGACCAAATTTCTGTTCGGTTCCCTGAGCTACAACTCATTGGAAGTTCGACGGGAACACCGTCAGTTAATAATTAAACCTTGGCTTTTATTATAATTCATTATCAATGTATACAATGCAAGGACCCCGAAATATAAAATCGGGGGGATAAATAAATAACAATAACCTAACGAATATAAAACTCTGTACTG
>DWLO01004388.1:0-10026 GCA_018245335.1 Dalla quadristriga | reverse complement strand
ATTTAATTGTAATTATAAAAGTTAAAATTGCATCATTTATAATTCAGTTGTTTATAGTTATGTTCTGTTCCATTCTGTTTGTTCGGTTAAATAGAAAAGTACATAATTAAAATTTTTGGAAAAATTATTATATTAATAGCAAAAGAGTCTATTATCTTATTTATTCATATTAATTTATCTTCTCATATAGTAGAGAAATGACATTAGACTTATTAGATAACTTTCGAAATTTAGTGCAGACGAAGTCGCGAGCAGTCCCTTGTATAAAATATTTAAGCCGCGCTGGCCTCGGCTGATTGTCATGAGCGCTTCCGTGCTTCGGAGGGCACGTTAAGCCGTCGGTCTCTGAGCAGTCGTTAAGCCTTGTCGGACGCCTTCGGGCGACCTTAAAGTTTTGACCAATACGCTAAACAGCGCGGTGGATTAGCGTATGTCCCTATCTAGGGTTTAAGCTATTTCCATACCAAACTCCATTAGAACCTGTTTAGTACTTTTAACCTGATGCGCTTACAAACAACCAGACAAAAATTATAACAGACGTCGAAATGCACTTCGTTCCTTCTTGTAAGTCTGGGGGAACTGTTTCATTTGTTACTAATAATAACGTTCATAACATTTAGAATGTTATTTTAAGCACAAATAAATTGGTAATAGGGTATTAGTCCTACACGAAATCAGTCACAAGCTCCTTGCAACCTAAACAGTGATAAGGATGGTCGCCTACTGAAACATAAGCTGCTTGAAACTTCTCCAAGCGAGCGTGGGAACCTCAACCGTGTTCAAGGGCTCGGGTTATTAACCCACTGCTCCACTACGCCACCGGCCTTGCCGACGTTGTGTAACTTTATAATTAGCGGTTAGCCGCTCGCATCGCTTCGCATCTGGCAAAAAAGTCACGTATCGGGATGACGCAGCGGTCACGTGGCCTGCAAATGTGTTTGCAGATGGTTTGCAATGAAAACAAACACCATATTATTGATATTACATATTATCAATATGAAATGGGAAGAAAGAAAGAAAGAAAAATGTACAATTTTTTCAAAAACCTAAGTTACTACCTACTACTCCTACTACCTACTACTTACTACCTAAGTATGTTATATTATTTTTATTATTAATATTAATGTTTTATTATTTTAATTTGTGAATATTTAAATAATATTATGTGGTAATTAGTGTAAGTATGTACCGTTCTAATTAACAGTAAATAAATTAATTAATAACCAACTTATATTGCTATTCACACATAATACTAACAGATTTATGTAGTTGTTAAAAAAACTTTTGTAAATTTAATCTTCTTCAGCGTCGGTCAGTGACCCTGACTGACGACCCGAGGGTCCCGGGTTCAATCCCCGGCCGGGGCAGATATTTATTTGGCAGATAAACATTTGTGGTCGGGTCTTGGGTGTTTAATTGTGTTGTTTTCCGTGTGTGTCCGCCACCCGCAACACAGGGAATCCTAGTGCGGGGGTGTGAATGTGTAAGAGATTAAGCGTTCTTACCGCAAAATAGTATATTGTCCGCGCTTACGACGCCATGCCTTGAACAGTCCCAGTTATGCTTTCTACCGGGAACACATCTGTGGACAAGAAAAACAGACAATTAACAAACATCAACTTCAAATTTCACGATATCATTATTATCCTTCTTATGTAGTTCGAGATGGTATTGTCAATAAACATAAACCTAAGTAAGTTCATGTATATAATATATTGTCGGTTAAATAGAAAAGTGGCATAATTCAAAAAGCATAATCAAAAAATTAGCTATTATTAGAATTTTCCAAAAAAATTGGAATTGTCACTTTTCCATTTACGGAAGATATATAAATTTAAAGTTTTACAAGCACTAAGTTTTTGATGGAGAAAAATGGCGAAAGCAATTGCTGACTTTTCTTGACATATTTATCTATCAAAAATTAACTTAATTTAAAAAATTTAAATAAGTACGTCTAAGATGTCCGTAATTTAATTGTCAAGAAAGTTATTGCAGCACATTTCTCAAAAGTAGGCATACCTAGACTGTTATTATCATTGAAAATGTTAAATTGTGCGAGCAAGAGGGAAGGCAAAGTGATAAGCGCTCAAGTTAAGAAAGATTAAATTTTAAAATGCTGCGAATACTAGTGAATAAATAAAATAAGACCCGTCTTCCCCTGCACATTCTCCGAACATTTTAGCTATCTAAACAGCCTCCGTTAGCCGACTGCGGAGCATATCGGCAACATTAAAGTTTACACATTCGGAATTCGGAACGCGACATCTCGCGACCAACTAACGCGATAAGGATCCCGTCTCGAGCCAGCTCGCGTAACTTAAAACTTTAAAGTTTTCAACGAGCTCTTAAAGTAAACGAAACCGCACGAAGCGGCGGCAAACATGCAGATACATTTATTTTGTTTGTGTCTGAGAATATTAAATTTCACTTCTTGAACGCGCATACCTTTTAACAAATATCTTTATGATGAAACTCGACCAAACCCCAGAAAAAATATTGTATTCCAACAAGTTTCTACTTCTTTCTTTCTTTCTTTCTGTCGAAGCTTCTACCACTTGGCTAGGGTTTCAATGTATTCGCATATTTGTTATACACACTGTACAAGGCTCCCAATCCAATATATTCACGTGTTTGTTATACTTTACGCAATACTTCCAATCCAATATATTCGCGTGTTATACTTTACGCAATATTTCCAATCCAATATATTCGCGTGTTTGTTATACATTATACAATGTTTCCAATCCAATATATTCGCATCTTATACTTTACACAATATTTCCAATCCAATAAATTCGCGTGTTAGTTACGTATAACGGTCAACATCAAGTATAGAGTAGTATTCCTGAATGGAATTTATATTTTACAGACCCCTTTTTTATCATACAGACGTTTTCTCGACAACAACAGCCAGGTCTGCCACTCTCCATACAAACGAAAATTTGAAACGAAACTGTACGCACACATTCGGCAGTTTATGTAACACAATAAAGCTACCGTCTTTGCTCCTGCTCCTAGTTTGCATGGAAGAACTCGGCCCGATCCCAGCGTAGGTCGGCGGTGGCAACCGACTTAACGCGGCCCAGAGACTCTTTTCACGCCACCTATTCGCTGAGGTAATGAAACAGGTGCGGCGAGGACAGCGTCGCTTGTTTACGTAGTAATATATATTATTCTTTGTCACAGCCTCCAATTTAAACCGTAAAATAACAAAAAAGCAAACAACGTTCCGACACTGAATTCTTTGACTGTACTAGTCTCTACCGCGGTCATAAAAACTGCAGATCGAAAAGCGAGGCTTGCACAAGCAAAGCCTGTTTCTCTGGACGGGTTAGCAAAAATGCGGCATTGTGATTACAGTTGTTAGTGGAGCAGTGGAAATACTTCGGAAGACGGAAGTGTGTCAACAAGTTGCAGTGTTGATTGTGAGGGGGGGGCTGCCCCCTGCAGTTGTCCGAGGGATCCGCTGTCGTAATAGTATACCGTGTTTGCTTTACTTTTTCAATTACCGCTTTCTGATGAAAACAACATTACATTGAATTTATCTCGTTACGAAAAAACTACTTACGGTTTATTTAATTCCAGTTCTCAATCTGGAATGACACTTAATAGTAGGAGTTTAAAGTTGGTAATTGTGTGGAATGCGATTATTACGATTTGCTAACGGATTTCAATCGGAAAAGAGGATCCCTTACGTTAGCGTCATTTGAAATTCTCATCCTACCCCTGGGTAACCTGGGATTGAAATGTCAACCACATTATCTGGACACGTGATTCCTTTAGAAGGACCATATATGCCTCCACCGCTCAGAAGCCTTACCTTTGACGTTTTTATTACATTACAATCGGGCAGGTCGCTCACAAGTCGATCGATGTGCATCAAATCGGCAGATTCTGCTGTAAGAGCAAATAAAAATACTGGAAAACCTAAGCATATGAAACATCGCTTCAAATTTGTGAGTTTAAATTCATTTAAAATTTTTCGAGACTAAGTCTTTATGAGACGATTTCCGGATTTTTTCCTTTACTTAATGAGACATTCCGTTCAACTCATCTCACATCGCACTAACAATATTCTAGGTCAACGATGAAATATACAGGTTGACACTTTGAGATGGGGCTATGTGAAACTCAGAGAAACGAGACGACACTAATGAAATTTTTTCTTTAGATAATCTTCATGTAGATAATCTTAAGAACCGTGCACCGAAAACGCCAAACGGTGACGAAATTTGATTCAATTGGTGCTGTAAAGACCAGAAAAATTACATTCAATTCAGATAAGAGACTGATTAGAATCTTCGTTTTCATATTGAATCGATACAAGGTAACAACGTCATTAGACATTCAAATCGCGATAACTATAGATAGTATAAATACTATCGTAAATGCAATTCTTTTTATCGCATAAATTCCGTAAGACCTAACCTTTGTTAAATAACAGCGAATTGTTTCCAGGCAAGAACAATATTTCAAGGCTAGCTACAAGTAAGAAAGAAAGATTGGTTAACATGATAATAACTTTCAACAAGCATTATGTCGATTGATACATAAATAAAAGTTTCAATCTTAGATAAATATTCCCTAAATACTAAGAAATATCTCAGCAGTTAGCTAATTCTTTAACAACTAAGGTAACAACTTTTATCACCGTGGCAGATAGAGGAGGTGAACACACAACTAAAAATTGTTCCATTCGTATTCTTAAGTTAAATGGATCCTTAGCTCTTACAATTCCAACTGCACCATATACGCATTTTGATGCCTACGCATATACGCATAATACGCATTTTGACCTAAGCACTGACGAAAGTGTCCAAACGAACACGGCTACATCTAACAGCTTAGCGCCGCGGCGGAGCAATCACCATTACAGAAATACCTTTCATGAAGACATCAATCAAAGTAACAAAGCCGACGTCATGTTTAAAGACGTATCAGATAAGAGCTAAACTAATAAGCAATGCTCAAAAATATACCAGAACAGCGCGGCACCAAAAAAGGGAAGAGGAAACACACTGGTTGCAAAACCAACACCGTTAGCCGTCCAAAGACGAGGCATTGTTGCTATAGGAGCAATGAACCGATACAACAGATGCGCTGCATCTCCATATCTGCGATCAAATATAGATTAGCAAAGGGACCAGACTAGTAGCGGACGCAAGACGTTCCCAGAACATTCAGGCCATTAGAGAAGGCCGTCAAACTCAATGTGAACTTTTATGACTCTTGGTGGCGAGGACTGCTCGTAGTAATAAACCATTTGTGTGAATAAGCAGTTAGCGGCTAGACGTTTCTGATAATTATGAGCCATCAAATCTAATGGCATGCCAGCAATTTGCAGGTTGCTGGCAATATATCTATAGCAAAGGAAGGAAGATTATCTAACTCGCTTCCGGTAACCTTCCTAACCTGTCTTAACTGTTTCAGAACCACAACCTTAAAAGTAATAGATTTCGGATCGTCATTTCCATGTCCGAATTTTTTCAGGTCGCTCCAACCTACTTCGTGGTTGATTTCTTTTGCTAGATCAAAACTCCGTTTTCATTCCCAAACATTCGGTAATTTGAAATTTCAGTATCCAGCCATCACTAATAGACACTGAACTCTGAAATCAATAATTGAAGATAGGCACATAACAGCCGCGATGGAGATCATTATGGCCTATTGTCTGCTCGTTGGTATCGCGAAGCCACCTTTCGCATTCGGCACGATAGCAATGAACTTTGATCCGGCATTAATAGCTGCCGACGGCCATCGAAATAAAATGTTATACATGCATTATCAATGAACAATTACTTTTTAGCAAATCCAGCATAGTTTAACACAGCTGACTCTTAACTCCCATGGCTCAGCGACCCAAGGCGTGTCTTGGCACCCGACACAAGACGAAACACGCCATTTCTCTATGTCCTCAGCTACTTCCTGCCAGTTCACTCGCCGAAGACAGGTTTCATCCGCACCGACTGGATTCGTTGCGGTCCTCCACGAAACGGTTCGCGCAATCTTTTTTTCCGCGCACGCGTAAGTTATAGGATGAACTTACGTCTGAGGTTTTTTCAGCGGACTATGTCATGGGGTTCTTCAAAAAAGGCGGAAAAAGTGCTCTCCTTCAGGGCCAACTACGCATTGGTGACCCCTCTAGTGTTGCTAATGTCCATAGGCGACGGTGACCACTTGCCATCAGGTGGCCCCCGTCTGTTTATAACGCCTCCGCTGCAAGACTTTCATGGCCTCATCTTACCCTCGGTTCTTGGAGGGAATCACGAGTCTTAGACACCGCAGACTCACCGACAAAAATATCTCCAGTCTCTGTTGCAAACACATACCAAACATCCTTAAAACTTTTTAATAATCTTCAATGATTATTTAAAAATGATGGTTATGGCATAAAAAACAGTTTGAGTGCAATTAGCGTTGCCATGTCACATTACGCGATACTTATGTTGGTGGTGGCAGCGTCGTGCCAAAACATCCAAAGGCAGCGCCTTCGCCGTTCCCGCGCCAAATGCCGATTGTAACTTTGAAGATATTGCTTCGATCGAAGTACGGAATATTTAATGTATACAGACTTGGCGGCGGAGCATTTGAAAACGTAGCGTGTAAGTTAATATATCGAGGGACTGTTAACATTATCAGACACTTGGCTGCACGCAGTCTAAGTCGCTATGTTGTGCATAAGGTCAAGTTAATGGCGAGAGGAACGTCTGTAAGTCAAAATACTATGAAAATGTGCACCATACTGCTCACATCCAGAATGGTGGAGGCAAAAGTTTACTTCGAATAGGACTGTTCGAGGGACTGCAAGTTAGTTAGTCCTGTTAGTATTTATTAGATGTCAATACGAATATTCGTAAGTACTCGTTAGTCATAGGGCGGTGGGTGTCAGGACTGTTAGTGTGTTATTTTAGTCCCGTTAGTAAATATAAGTAATCGACCAGTCAATAATCCTTAGTATTTGTCCTCACGTTGCAATAGAGCGACGGATTGACGTGATCTTTCGCATAGATATAGTTTATGGGCCGGACAGTGACATAGACTACTTTTTATCCGAAAAATATACAAGGTTCCTATGAGATTGATAAGGGATCTATACCCGGGCGGCAACGCGGGAAAGGTCTCGTCCACTAAGCTGGGAATTGAATGTTGTCAACATTACCAAAAGTCGTAAGCTGTGAATAAACAACCTTAGTTAACAACATTCTAACTAAATACCTCCTAGGTACTTATTCACAGACCAATCGCAAGACCGCAAGATTTAAACCTGTGATAACGTGACGGTCGTGTGATCAATTGCACACGATAACAATCACTTAGCATTGGCACACGCACAAAACTATGTGTTCCTATGACGACCCTTAAAACAAACAGGAAACATTAAGAAAGAACATGACCACGAAACTGTAGGTGCTGTGGTCCAACCTATAAAATAGTTGAACAACTATCCCCATCAGAGACCCGTGGTCCAATTGTTACGATCGACCAGTTGGACTAGTGCCCCGTAACCATAACAACACACTCCTGAGGGTAGTGATACTTGTTATTGTTATTATACTACCAAACTGGCAATGTTATGATTTTTCAAAAATTGCTTTTACGGTTTAGATAGAATTTTGTATCGATGGGGGGGATTTGACTAATATTGGAGATGGTAAATCTATCTAGATCTGCCATCTGCGATCAACCTTAAACACGAATGTTGGTGTCTGTCAGTCCGATAAATAAGTTCTAATACCAAAAATCAAAGCAACAAAGAAAAGAAATTCTTGTTTTCATAACATGATAAGTTTATTCTTTCCATTCAATTTGAGATTTGCGTTTTTTAAAATGGCAGAATGATTATGATTCACCAAGCGCGCAGAAACGCGTATTTGGTTTTTACAAATTAGCCAAAACTATCCATGTATCTACCTGACCTGTATGACCCGAAGAAAACAGCGGGTAACCGCTGGATTCAGAGGGCACAGGACCGGTAGAAAGTAGCGTCGATTAGGGGAGGCCTATGTCCAGCAGTGGACCTCTAAAGGCTGTTGGATGGATGGATGGATGACCCATGTATTGTCAAATATAAGTACAGCTTGTCAGTCTAGTCAGACATGGAAGTTAAGTGCCAATAACACAACCATGTGACGTGCCACCATCACAGTTTCGACATCGTGCAACAAAGAGAAAGGTTGCTCGCGAATGCCTGTACTATGCATGCGATTGTTGCAGCAACTGAACTGGCTGGATCACTTCCTGGAATGTGAAATTAAGAAGAAAGTTATCTAATGGAGTACAAAAAGTGTCCGTAAAACTATGCAAGAGAGCGCGGCAAGCTTAAGAAAGGGGCGGTTGTGTTTGTTTCTTTTGGCTTGCGTTTGATAGTTTTTAGTTGCTGTAGTGCGGTTGGATTGGTGTATTGTTCATATATTTGTTTTTTTTATTGTTTATTTGTACTTTGTGTCTTTATTTGTTGGTTTACAATATAGAGTATTGTATTGTATTGTTGTGGTTTTTCATGCCGAGGGAGGAGGGGTGGATATGTTTACAGTGTTGGAGGGAGGGGCTGCGGCGCTGCGCTGGTCTGGTCTGATTGCACTGCAGTAGTTGAGGGTTATTGGATGAAGGCCGGGTGGGGGAGGCGCGACCGCCCTTTTTTTAGGAGTTTTCCGCGGTACTCCAAACTAAAATTAATTTCATTTCGTTTCGTTTCAATATTCATATCTCAAACTTGACAGTGGCAAATGCACAAGACGTGCGACGCGATATTAATAAAAAGAAAAACGCTATCATGCCAGTGACGTAACTACCTACGCGTACCTCTCCCTATCCTCTCCCTTGCTGAGGCGTAAGCGTATGTATGCAAACCTCATTATCTAGTACAGCGCCGACCCTAAAAGGCTCTAGTACTACCACTAGGCACGTGGAATACATTCAGGTTACTTAGTGAACCAACAATGCGAACAACAAAAGACGTGGAGCGACCTGCTCGATTACTGCTCGGGGGCTCGCAAACCTATTGACGGCGACGCTATTGTTATGTATTTGGCATTGTGACATAATTTTGCTCAACAACTATGGATGGTACCAATATAACTATGATCCACTCAATATATTTATATTCATACCAAACATACATAGACGACAACTCAATACAGTAAGTAGTAAATGAAAATTACTTAAAATATAATTATTTAATCTCCAGAAAGTATGTTCATGAAAGTAAAATTAGGTACGTACGTCTCATCTAAGTAGAATACTGAAAATACAACAAGCAATAAATCCCAAATAGATACACAGAAGTAGAATTAGAAGAATGGAAGAAAAGGATGCACGTAGAAAATAAGGAACCTTTGATTCTCGTATTTCTTATGCTGAACTATCTGTCTAGGCCAATGGTTGACTGTGGGAGAATGCTTATAACATAAAGTCCGCCTTTTGTACAATTTCTTTGGTACAATTAAGAACAAAATAATAATGAGGGCGCGTTAATCTATGCGAGTCTCTAATACTATCAAGAGTGACGAGAGTTTATTTCCTCCGGCTGTTTTCTCCCGGCCTACCCTAGATGATATAGGTTAAGTATGCATTATTTTTATAAGGCCGATGATTAAGATAGGTATTGTGTATCGTAACATAATTAGGTGTCCACAGGGCATTGGTCAGCGACGAATTGCATAATATCTATCAATGTATTATGTTATTTTCCTGTTGTGACGTTACTCAAGTGTACGTAATTACCTTATGATGAAATAAAAGTTTTGACTTTGACTTTGATGACCCGTCTTCTATCGCGAAAGAGATCACACAAAGAATCCTAAATAGCTGCATGTAACATTGTTGCAATATCCTTTTAGGTCACATATAGTTTAACGCTATGAACATTTTGCGAATGCTAGGTAGCTTTTACACTTCTCCTGTTTAGTCTTTGGGGTCATCAAAACTAAAGTACTGGAATTATATAGATAGATAGATAGAATACTCTTTATTGTACACACAAAGTAATAACCGCAAATAATATACACAGAAGACACAGTTCAAAAG
>DWLO01004387.1:0-10026 GCA_018245335.1 Dalla quadristriga | reverse complement strand
ATAAGACCGCCCTTGTACCTTAGTATTTAAGTATTTTTTTGTATAATTCGTTGTAATTTTTGATAGTGTACATTGTACAGAGTAAAGAAGAAAAGAGTAAAATAATAGTAATCATTCTCTGATAAAATCTATATTATTATTTATTGTATCGTCAGCACAATTTTTCGATCTTTTTGTACCAGGGCTAATCAAACAGGCAATACATAAGGCCTGATGGTGCCAAGTGGTTACAATCGCCACGTCCTATAGGGGTGACACAAGTGTGTTGTCTAATCTACGTCACAATCTCAAAATACGAAGCCAAATAGTTTTACATTTGTCCTCTATTCCTCTTAGTTTGTAACGCTTCCCTGACCTCTGTTTTATTGAACTAACGACATTTCTCCCTCTTTTTATACCTCTAGACGACAACCAATAAATATCTTGTTGGTTTTATCTAAGACCGTACTCGCTTTGGGAGAGATACCAGCGTTTTATGTCTATTACAGTCAGCAAATAAAGTTTAGTAGGTATCTACAGCGAAATAGAAGCACATTAGTATAGATTCCTGTGTTTGACCGTAAATGTTTACATTTATTTATGTACTAGCTGTTGTCCGATACTCCGTCCGCGTTAAATGTATGAGCATTATTCGGGTTTAAAAGCATCCTATGACCTTTTCCGACACTTAAACTATCTCTCTACTAATTTCTATGAGGGTCGTTATATGTTTTAGCCTCGAAGGCGTATCAAACAAACAAACATATTTTTGCATTTATAATTTTAGTAAGGTTATCATATCATTTACTTATAATCATTTATTTAAGGAGTATGGGTAGTACAGACTGAGTATGGGTTCATGATGATATCTTTGGCATGACTTGTGAACTAATTCAGGGTGGTACTATTCAAAGAGTGTTAGAACAAACAACATTTAAATGATTCATGTTCGTAGATTAGTCATATAAAGATTTTATTGAAGTATTTATTCACAAAACTATTTGACAGATTAAGAACATTAATTTTACACTATAAGTACTCGTATATAACAAACAATTTTTTTTTTATTATAAATGTTTTAGTTGATAATGATAAACTAAATATATGCCGTAGAGGTTCATAAATTAAAACTGTGTATGTAAGCAAGCAGTGATTCTCACTGTCATTTTGTAAATTATCTTGTTTTAGCGTTCGTCAAATATGGCGGTGACTTCTGTGCATATTTTTTTTTTCAACCTCTTAAGATAATCTCTCGATAGTTAAAGTGATTCAAACTCGGATTAGAAACATAATAATTTGTTATTATACGAGGGGTATTGGACCGAAACTAGTCGGGATTCCGATAAATCACGTAAGTGTAGCCGCGTACAAATGAAAACAAAATTTAGCTTAACATATTTCCTGAATTTCCTCTTCTCTGTTTTCGTGCACTCTACTTTTATAAAGCTATTCTCATTAACTACCTATCACAAGGCTGTCTGGAAGAAATCGCTGTTTAGCGATAAGGCCACCTTTATAGTTCCTTCTACCTTCTAAGTTTACTATGTTTATATTTTTCCTTTTGGTGTACAACAAAGAGTCATCCACCTAGCACCGACCTCAGCTATAAGATTTTAAAATAAAAGAGATAAAATAAATTCTCATGATTTATTAAAGTATTGTCTGAAGTCAACAAATTTGCTTCATAAACTGTGCTATATACACTTATACAAAAATATATTTACACGCCGCTTACATTATTTATAGCCTACGTCGATAAACATAACATATTATTATATTTACATGTTTAGTGAACAACTCGTTTATTCATTTTATAAACGGTACGTTTGGTAGAACGTCGGGCCTTCGATGGTGGTGCACGCCGTGGTGTCTCAGGTGTATCACTGATTCTCGCATTTTTTGTTCCCTCAAAGCCCGTATATAAGCCTCGTCAACGAAATGTCTTTTTTTACCCGCCCGCAACATCGGCTTATCCGTCTCCCTTTCACTATCTTTGAACAAAACACACCACAGAGACTTGTCCTTATTATCCCACAACAACGATTTCGTGTACTCCTTCAATCTTCTACTGTTCTCCTCGACCCGACGCATGGCTATTTCTATTTTAATCAAGTCCTTGTAATGATCCGATACGGGCGGCGTCGTGGAGACGTTACTGCCCTCTTGCAATCTCGCGGAGCTTATATTAATTCTCGACAAGTAATAATTCTCATATTGGCCGGACGACCCTTTGGTCCGCAGCAACCACACTACACTTGCGATGAACGCACACGCCACGGTAAACGTTAATATTACTAGAGTGAGTCGCAACGCTGCGCTGGGGGACGCACAACTCATATCACTTTTTGTTTACGTTTGCCGACGGGTATTGCAGGTCCGTACATAACGCGTCGGCGTAGCGCTCGAGCTACGGCTGCTACGAACGTCCGCTCGCTACGTCGTGTCGCTACTGACTGCCGCTACGAACGGGGTTCAGCGCAGTGACTCTGTATCTTGTAATTTGCAGGCCAAAGCTGCATCTGAGCCAGCTGCAGATGCTTTCAAATCTCTTTGTGCGAGCTTCCTTTGCTCCTGTGCAGTCATTGTGCTGGAAGTTTTTAAACTGCTACGGAGTGCTTATAATTGCCAACCCCGATGTTGAATACGGACTGCTCATTTGTGAAATTCGTATTGTCCACATAAAATAGTCGTACAATTTAATAATACACCGCGGCTATCTGGGACGTATCGGAATGGTGATAAAGGAAGTGGGTCGATGTTTGGGGCGTTAATTCCGTAATTTGGCTGGAAAAGTGTCAACGATAACGATCTCTTTGCCACTGCAATTATATGGGTAGCGCTTTGTGTCAAAGAAAAAGCTACACTCAAATAAAATTACTCAGTAAATATGCCTTCATATGTGTTCGGTGAAGTCGAATGAAGCCCTCTCTACGTATATTTTTCGTTGGCAGCTTTATTTAATTTATTGCAGAGGAAATATGTTTTGCATTTATGTCGTTACTTATCTTAATTATATATTATGCCTTTGAAACTGGAAGTATACAATAAACGTCATTTGGCACCCCAAAGAGTATTTTCATTAAACGTAATATTCGGACTCTACGTTGAAACAGATTTTTATACAGGAATTTAAGATATTAAAACTCAAAATTACTATATTACTAAGTGATAATCTATGTGTATCATTTACTGACACTATCCACGTCATTGAATTTCCTATGAATATGCCTACATCATACTTACTACTTTCTGGATAAAATAATGCTTTCAAATATTATAAATGTAAAAGTGTGTGTTGTTGGTTTGTCCTTCTTTCACGCTACAACATAGCACGAAACGATAAGATTACGTTAAACTGTTTGTAGAAAAATCCTTAAGGGTAAATTAGAGAGTGTAAGATTGTTTGGAATAACGAATTTTATGCGAATGGTGGCCGCCCGAAGGCATTCGACAAGGCTTTACGACTGTTATCCAAAGATAATAACCGGGACCGACAGCTTAGCGTGCCCTCCGAAGCACCACAGCGCTCAAGAAATTTTGCTACCAGCGGTCACCTTTCAAACTGCCGGCAGAGACCGGCGCGGCTTAACTTGTCAATCACTTACGATTGACACTGATTGACACTTGCCGCGCGACAATGAACGCTTTGTAAAATAAGAAACGTAAATAATTTGTATGGGGTTATTCCTAAATAAATTCTTAAAAACTGCTATTTGGATAAATATGGCGAAAATGTTTACATCATCATCACAACCCATCACAGATCCGCTACTGAGCACGGGTCTCCTCTCAGGATGAGAAGGGTTAGGCTATAGTCCACCACGCAGGCCAATAGCGGATTGGCAGACTTCACACGTCTTTGAGAACATTATGGTAAACTCTCAGGCATGCAGGTTTCCTCACGATGTTTTCTTTCACCATAAGCAGATGCTATTTAATTACTAAAAACTATAAAAAAAACTATAAAAAAGACACTATTTGAAGAGCTTTTTACCCAACCACAATTACGAGGATACAGAAAAGTTAGTATGTATTAACAAATATTAAAAATCGACATCATAAAACACAGCAAGCGTGCCACAAACACAAAAAACACTTATACGCATAAGCAGTCAAACATTCACCTATTAATACAGATTACATAAAGTCACACACATCCACATACACACACACACGCTTGGGTGTATTCAATTGTGTTGTGTTCTGTATGTGTCCGCCACCCGCAACACAGGGAATCCTAGTGCGGGGGTGTGAGTGTGTTAGCGTTTACGTTTACTTATGTACCTACCTAGCTTTTAGAAACCTCTAGCAGTAACGAAAAATGTCATTTGCTGTAGTGCACTAGCATAATTCATTGATCCAAAACTATGTCTAGGAAGGCACTGGCCCCTAAGATACGGGATTTCCTAGTTTAGGGGTCAGGATTATTATTAAATAAATTTCTATTCTATTCTATTCTACTTAAACCACACATAGCTTAGAAAAGTCAAAGGTGCATGCCTGGGATTTTAATCCCGGACCCCCGAGTATGAGGCCGAAGTCTTAACCACTAGGCTATCATCGCTCGCTACACACAGTATCGCATAACATGTAATACAAGTAAACCAAAATTGCTTACTAAATTTACTATGATATAAACGCTTTGTTAATTACTAAGGCTCTCATTACTTGACAATGTGTCCCTAAAGAGATAACGTGAAAGGGTTGATCTATTACTGTAGCTATACGCCAGTCGACATATGGGTTCCTTTATGTTCCCCACGCGTAACATAATCATTATTGACTAAGCAAATACCGAGAGATATAAATTACAGCTATTAGACATTTCTAGAATAGGCCAGGTTGCAAATTAGCATTATAAATAAGTGTTTGTGTGATAAACCGCTACACATAAATATTTGTTCAAGTCTAGGTTTAGGTATGTTTAATTATTAATGTTAATGTTAATGTGCTTGCTTTTTTGTTTGCTTTGAAAATTATCGGTTACTTTAAGCGTATTATCCCGTATCTTATTTCTCTTGCTTGCACATTGTAACATTTCATTGATTGTTTAAGGCTATACTTTTGAAAAGTGATATATTATCATTGTTGACAGTAAAATTTATTTTCATATGACTAATTATTGACAGAGAAAACTGGCGAGAAAAAAAAAATAATAACACGCTATAACAACTAAAAACAATGCGGCGGTGGAGGAAAATGCGCGGTTTTATTGTCAATCTGTTAGTTTGAAATGTAGCAATACTACTTATTGTGTTTTATTTAAGCAAAATTCGTATACCTAACGCGGATTACACATCGAAAACCATCTTAATCTAACAATTCTGACATAAAGAACAGTTAGGTTATGTCGATTTTTTCTTTTCTATTGTTAAAAGGCAGATAAGAAATTTGGATCATGGTAAGTTATGCCGGTCATTTGTCACACAACAAAGGTGTATGTCGAGACCAAGATATTTTATACAAGTATAAAAACGACCAACCGTAGAGGTTATGATCATGCTGTATAAATTTGGTATTCATTTTAGACCTTTTTATGCAAATGGTGTGGCATAATATATTTATGCGGTTTTACATGTACCGTTGCTGACGCTCGTGGAAGACCTTACATTGTTTTGGGCTGCGTTCTTACCATAATTTTACGCTCGGTCAACATCAGTAATACTTCAAACATTACTGATAATACATTTACGTGTAGGTTAATAATAAAGTTTATACTTTTGTGCCATTACAAATTATATGCCATTATACAGTAAGTACACAGATGACAAATCGATAAGTTTTAAGTACCCGACGGCCGTGACCCCTGTAATCGTGAACAAATCTAAACAAATAGCCTAAAGCAACAGGTATTTATTTTAATAGCCTCACACATATGCAAATATTGAGGCTTTATTAGCAGAGACTTTTATAGGCCATACTCCGTAGCTTTAATTTAAACTAGCACTAAATAGCACGTTCCAGAGAAATCTTAGCAGCTATATTAAAATATCATATTAAGTAAAACAAGTAAAGTATCATGGTATGTAGGTAAAACTTAGGTTGTATCTTATCGAAATCCTTCTCACTGAGTCCGCGCGTACAAAGCAGAACATAATAAAGCTAACAAAATAAATTAACAAAAAATACTGACGAATTGATAACCTCCTCCTTTTTTGAAGCCGCATAAAAAAAATATCGATGGTATTATTTTTAAAACATGCACGTTTCTAAACCGTTAAAATGTAGCAATCAAACGCTAAAATTACAGCATTTATATTTAGATCTACGTTCGTGAAAAGTGAAATCTCCTTAACATCTCGTGAGCCATCAGTTGAAATTGTCCTAAAAGCTCGTCTTTTAATTTTCTATTCTATTTGAACTATATAATACTATTGATAGTATCCAACCTATCGGTCAGTTTTGGTAATGAGACGTACATTTCGTGATATGATCGGTCTACATATTATTTTTTTATTTGTGGAAATCAGCTGCTCTGCAACTGAATGGAAAATATTTCGTTTCTCAGCGCTATAAAATAAAGATTGATGAAGAGACGAATTGTGCAACTTTTGGTGACCATAAAATTGAAATGACTTATTGGTACAAAAGCCAGACTATTTTGTCTATTGGCTTTATATGCGTAGTCAATGTACTAACGAAGCCGATGGTCAAGTGGGAAGCGTTGAGGATAATTACATGGGTGTTCGTGAACATCGGGAGAAAATAAGACCAGCTTGGCAGACTTCCTTGAACTTGAAAATGTTTGTAGCTGCTTTTGTATGCGCTACCACGATTGGCTGAGGCTGATAGCTACTCGTAATTCCTTTATTACTAAACTTTGGCGATGACATAAGTAATTGTCCTATGTTCTATTGTCCGTAATCCAATGAACGTTTCAGAACGATAAAATTATAATCTTTCACATCTCGCATGACAATTACTGTACAAACAAAGAGACGATCATGCATTCATCTGAAAAGTGACAAATGAACCAAAATCAACTTGATGAATGAAAACCGCTGGCGTAAATTGAATTTATTGCCGATGAATATGCAAAACTGGACATTGTTCCTACAGCTCTTTCGTCCGATTAAATCCTTATTGTTCCGCGCCTGATTATATTAATGTGGATAACGGTTGCGCTTGGTTATCCTATTGTGGTCGCCGTATTAAAGGGTTACCTATGTGTATACGTAGCATTAAATTTTATCTTCGCTTCTCTATCATAAACGATTTTTGTATCAAGTAATGAAAACGGTCATCATCAACATTCACGTATCGCTGAGCCAATGCTTCAAGACGATAGTCAAATAAAGATTAGTAGGTTTTGCTCGTTTTTCGAGAAATTATGCATTTCTGTCATGACCGATTTTACCAACCTAACGGTGTTTCTAAAAAAAAGATATGGAGTATCTTTTTATCAAGGAAGATTACGATAAAGAAAAGATAATATGGCATATCTTTTTTTTAGGAACACCGTTAGGTTGGTAAAATCGGTCATGACAGAAATGCGTAATTTCTATTTCTATCTTCTATTCTATATGCGTAATTTTTATTAGGAAAAGGGCACCTTAAACTTACGTAAAATCTGATATACAGGTTTCCTCTTGATGTTTACCCCAACGTTGATTGTTACACACATTTGCTCTCAGTACTCTGTTTTATTTGTAATATTTTATCATATAACATCACAAAAATTTATTTTGATTGTCATGTTATATTACATATTTTTGTAATACATTTCTATCAAAAATATACAAAACATTTTGTGGCAATTTGCAACATTTTTACCGTGCTGTCATACAAAATTCTGATATATGTATTTATTATTATATGTATATGTATAATATCTATATATATATATTATATTATAAAACAAGTAAATCCGTGTTGGACCGTTTGCAACATTTAACAAAATATAACAATTATTACTTATATTATTGTGTTTTATAACATTATATAACGGATGTGGGTGGGTTGTACCTTAACTTAGCCTGTTTCTTGGAATGTAACTACACTTACACACACAGTAATTTCGGGCACAATAAAATCAGCTTGTCTTAATATATATTATACTTACTGTATATAGATTGAGTGTAACATAGTTTCCTTGTTTGAATATTTTGTTTGTGATGTTGAAAACAGCGACGCCTTTATACAAAAAAAACTAGTAAAAAAAGTGAAATTTACATAAATCGTTCGGTTTATTTTAGGTTACTCTACGTAAATTTCATAGGCTATCTGAATTTCTCTATAGCGCAGCGATTTAAACTTTGTTCGCCAAAAAGCTATTTGTATCAAAATATTGTCCGAAAAAATAATTCAGTTACATTGAACAACAAAAGCTTTTTAAATAGAGTGTTTTGAAACTTTACAAGATAATCTGCTAGATACTTTTCTAGCGACAGATAATTCCATTTTAATTAATAACTAAAACATCTAATTATTATTCAAGGAATTTTCCATTACACTTTAACGCGCTTAAAGAAACGAAATTAATTAATTCTTGGTTATGGTAGTTGAAATTTGTTATTCGTTTCTCGATTTACTCAAATGAAAAACACAATTTGCGGATCGCGGGATGAAATTGAAAAACTTTTCAGTTATTTATTTGGAGCATTTGAAGCCTGTTACGCATTATCCGCCTAAAACGGATACCGGCTCGATACTTTTATAAGTAATCGAAAATTAGAAACGTGCGTTGGGTGACAATTAAACCTAGAAAACATTTTGATGAATGTAAAGTGTGTGAAAAGAAGTGAACTGATGTTAACTTACGACTTTTAAACTTCTCCCATACGTAAAAATGTTACGATTTTTTTTATTTAATTAGTTGATTAAGTTAAAATTATTTTTATCGTTGTCGTGACCATTTCTGTCTACATTATGCTGGATACGCGACAAGCTTCTATATAAAATTGTTTTTTTTTTAAACAAGCTTACAGTCGAACAACATCACTTCAATAAGATATATGAAGAGAGAATAATGATACCGGTGTTTTTATTAATACGCAAAAGACGAAAGAACAAACGTTTTGTCAGAAAACTAAACAAAAAAACTCTCCACCAACGACTACGTCTAAATAAAAAAGATATCAAGAATATATCAAGATAGACTAACTGATTCTATCTTTGATATATATATTCGTACTGATGAATATAATAAACAAAACTAAAACTTAATCTTAATTCAGATCTGAAATAATTTAAAATCTAACTACAATAAAAAAATAAATTAAATTACGATCATTGTAAACAAGCGAAAGTATTCCATATATCGTACCTTTATAAAGATCATCTAAACTACTTTGTGTATCTTTGGAAGCTATCATAACGATACTTCCTGGGCTTTTGTATTATTGAACCCAAAACCGATCAAACATTTATCTGACTAAGCGCTATCTTGACCTCATTTCCAAATGCTATCGTGACCGCAGTTCGAGGTGAAGATCCCGAAATACGACCGATTCGCGCTAGCCCCATTTTTAATGCTCGCTTAACCTATACGACCTTCCCATCTTTTGAAACATGAGACCCCATTTCGAGCGTAGGCAGATCGCAAATGATTTGAGCCACAAAACTTAAGCATTCCGGCTTTATAAGTATTCATTTCCTGTCGAAGAGTAATAATGCTAGTAAAATTAAGCAAGGAATATTGCTTACACAGGAATATTATGTGGGAACAAATGCATTTATAGATTTACAATTAAGTTAGGATAAGCAGAGGAATATCGCATGAGCAATGCGAACAGATGTGATTCCCGGTTAGAAAGAAACATTACTTTATTTGCACATAGTAACTGCAATACAGAAAATCATACATTAAGTATGTGCAACATAAAATATATAATGAGTAAGCTTGAAATTTAAAAATCCTGCATTGCGGCTATTGCTTTACAATTAGGTCTGTACTCAGCTTAATTTGCAATATACTGCAAAACTGATTTTCAGTTCAGGCCTCTATTCGTCTAGTCATATAAAAATTCATAAAGATAAATATTAATAATTTTATAGTTAACTTACGCGTGAAGTGAACACGATGCCTCTGCATCGTCTCTCGGCTCT
>DWLO01004386.1:0-10026 GCA_018245335.1 Dalla quadristriga | reverse complement strand
CAGAATAAGTGCCCTTTGAGTTTTATTATAGTATAGATAGATAGATAGATAGATAAAAATATCAAATAACTGAAACCAACAAACAATATTAAAATAAACATAATAGGTATATTCAATCAACAAAAACGGTTAAGAAGTACAGCTGTTACTCCTTTATCAATTAATACCTACTTATTTGTACACAGAAGTCAAAAAGTGCATGCTTATTGTTTTTCGTTGTCAAAAAGTGAATGCTTATTGTCTTTCTTTTCTAAAATTATAAACTTTCTACACACTATGAATTTGTCCTAAATAAGAAATAATTTGATGAAAATTTAACATAAAGAATATTATGCATCACATTTTTGTGCGACAAGTTTTTTATCTTCTAATTCTTACTTATTAACATTTACCTACCTGCCTACCTACAACTACGTCAATCTACCTATACCCGCAAATTGGTGAATTTTAAATTTGATGTAATTCTGCGATTTAGGTGTAACAGAATTTGCTTTTCGATAAAGACAAATTTAACTTCTGTATTTTCATATTGGCAATTGGGTTCCATTCATACACTTGAATAAATATTTGGACTAAAACCAGTGCCTGTATACAACGTGTTGAAAGCCCTGAAGCTTATTTCATGTTTATTTTCCTCGTCTTTACTTTTCAACAACTAAAGTCTAAACATACGAGGTTTCAACGCGAGGGCAAATATTCCAGTTCATAATTACAGATAAGAAATAAGGTTTTAATTTATCATTTAATATGGGCGTATAATTATTAATACACAATATTTTCAACAAGATTTAAAGTGCTGTGTGCTAGTCTTTCATAGTATTACTTTGAACTTTATTCTTAGCGCCAGTGGTAGATTTATTGTGTTGTTAATCACCCATATACAATAATTCATTATTTCTGAAACATTGTAAGTAAAAGTATTCACACGAGTTTATAAAAATATTATCATTAATAAAAATGTAAGAGTATTATGTTTATAACTATATTTTTTTTAAATATTTATACATTATATTATTTATAGTCATAGTCAAGCTGAAATAGGCGAGGTTTTTAGGAAATAATTAAATTAAAAACATAATTATAATCAATATTCAGTAAATTCAATACAGTGAAATGAAGTGTCTTTGTGCCACTTGAAATGTAGTTTATTTGTAACTCATTTGTATTGAACTTTTAACCTTCTAGCTTGAACTATACAAAAAATATATAACGAAAACCCCTATCAATGTTTTTAAAACCTATGAAGGACATACAGGCTAAAGACATACGATGAGAAACTATTACTATATTAATTCACTGTAAGACCACAATGCTGATTACTGTCTCGTATTTGCCCAAGAACGTAAGTAATCTGAGTCTCAGCTCAGATAAACGTAATATTCTTAATGAACTTGTCTCTACATTCATGTACCTATTAAAAAGATACGTTTCATGTACATACCTACCCTCAATGTGCGGTTCTTGAAAATTATTAAAAATCTTGCTAGCTGTAGTTTTCACGTTTCTAACGATTTTGTCATTGAAAACCTCAATATTTTACTAATTAAGTGTCTGAAAAACTCCAATATTTTGAGAATCCTTTTTATTATTGAATCTTCTTATTTATTTGGAAGTAATAATGTAGGGATTCGTCAACACAGTAAACAATATAAAGCTATAATTTTCAACAGACAAATATTTTATTCCACAAAGGCATTTTACTAGGTTTCCCTACTGTTACGAAACGGAATTTTTAGCGTACTTATTGTTTTTTTATACCTACTAACAAAACTTCATAGATTTACAGCTTTGGTTGTCCACCGACGCATACTTTAAAAATGGTAAATCATAATAATTATGATTGTTTATCTACTCAATGAGCTCCAGCATAGTTCCAGTGAAAAAGAGGAACCGCTTTACATAATTATATGTGGAGTCCCACTCGAACAAATCGTAATATACAAAAGTTGAAATTGGATCTTCAGACAAAATAAAGTGTAAGATCCTGCCACTGTTCTTTAGTTGGAATAAAATAAGTTACACCATGACTATCTTTTCCTAAGCTTTTCCCTATATCGCAAGAAAATTTCAATGTTAACATTTCTCCAAAGTGTTTTGAAAGGTCATTGGTGTGGCGTTTGGAGTGGTGGTAAATCCTCCACTTATAGTTGAGTTCTAGTGCATAAAAATGTGTTGGTGGACTAACGAAGAAACCTGTACCTGATTGTAAATGGTGGCGTTTACCTAGGCAAAAGTAAATGTACTCTAGGTATGTACTTACTGATGCTGATGCGCCCTTATATCTGATTCTATATTTGACAAACAATTCCAGTTGTCACACAAGGATACCCTGTGTTGTGGGTGACTAGTCGCTCCTTATACATAAACATGAGTCATAAAGAGAAGTAAATGAATTATTAGAATTTATTAGAAAGTTTAGTGCATTTAACTAGAAATGATCGTCTTATAAGAAGCGAGACAGACAGGTTACATTTTTATATATGTTGAGGTTGACTTATGCATGTAGTACAAAGTAAATTAAACACTTGACCACAAGAAAAAATCATATTTAAATTATTATTGTGTACTTAAAGGAACGTATTTCATTGCATACTTTCTTTAATTTACAGTAAATTGTTGAGAGGTTAAAAGATGATGTTATTTGACGTTTTAAGAATTTGACCAGGCCTGTCGGTACTAGTACTACGGTACAATTTAAACATATACCGATCAGGACCACAGTACTCTGGTAGATTTTCAATTTTATCTAATTTAAAAAAGTGAAGCATACTGTGAATTTTAGATTTTACGCGAACTATCATACTCTTATCTTCTTCATTCTTGCTGAATTGACTGTGGGACCAATGTTTGAGATCTTTAAATACACGGCGGTGTTCATCACAAACTTTGTATGATGTCGGGTCAGTCTCAGTATCCTTCACAAATAAACTACGGTTAATGCTAGTACAACGATTTGCTTGTAGCACTCCTTCAATGCTTGTAGTTTTATTTGCTACTACGCTACGACGACATTGGCACTGAATATTTATATGACGACATTGTGGTTTGGGCTTTGCGACTTGAACATACTTTGTAAGGAGCTTCGTCTCTTCTCTAAGGCTTTTGCTGCACGAAGCTATATTGGACTCATCTTCAACGCTACGTAGCAAGCAGTTTGCATTGAAGACTGTTGTCACTGGTGTAGATAGCGTCACATTCTCCAAATTTGCGACTGCAGTACCTGCTGTATTATTTGTTTCACCTAAAATTACTTGTGCGTTTTTTTCTGTTCCATTTCCTTTCTGGGTACTAAAGAAATGTCGCCGTATGAGAGTAATTAGTTCGCTTGATGGATCATTAACATGTTGAGCAATTCCCCAAAAAAATTCCGCCATATGAAAATTATTTCTTATTCATGTAAAAATAACTGTGTTTGAATGCCATGACATTATTATATTTGACAATTGTTTTGGCATTCATAGTTCTTTTTAATGTGATTAAAATAGCAAACGGGCTGATAATCCCGCTATTTACTGCCGCGTATATGGACATTTTGTGACAAACCTCGAACAGAACTGTTAGTGTAAGTTAGAATATAAATAATTTATTTGTAACATAATATAGAGCATATACAAACGCAATTTAATTAAAAACTTACTGTTTACAAGGATGATGATGTGGAATATATATTCATTTGAATGTATAATTATTAATAAATATATAATATAAAATGATTATGAATATATTATATATTTTTTGATATATATAATAAATTATTTATATTCTAACTTACACTAAACGAATAGAAATATAATGCGTCTAACGTAAATACATAATTATTGCTTTACAGTATAAAAGCGTAGGCGTACCGTTTCGAGAGAATCTAGGTTCTACTACCTACAAACCTTTTCTTCCCTTATGTACATTGTCGTGGTAAGGATTGGTGTAATTTATGTTTGATTCATTTTCCATCTATCCCCACCAGTGGGCTGGCTTGGTAAGGATAGATGTTATAAATAGGCTATTTGCATGAGAACAGATTACATTTTCATAAGTTTCTATACCATGTAATTTTTTCTTGTCGACATTTTTATATTAGGGGGACAATGTTATTGAGTTAGACATTTTTATATGGTTATGTTCTCAAAGGCACGTGAAGTTTGCCGCACTTGACCCGCGTGGTGGCGTTACTCTTTTCATCCTGAGAGCAAACCCGTGCTCAGTAGTGGGCCTGTGAGGGGGTGTGATGATGATGAAGAAAATGACATGATAGGGTTATGGTTATTTTTCATTTTGGAAATTAGTAGCTAAATCCTTTTTTGAAACGTTGGTGTAAATGATCTCATTAGCTAGGTAGTTTCAACTCTTGACTACGCCTGAAATTACCTAAGTTTTTCCGTAGCTTACAAATCTTTGGTTGTCACTAACTGTCAAGCTAGGAGCGCGAAACTGAAAACATATTTTTTAGTGTTGGGAACACTAGGTAATAAGGGTTACTTATGTTGGTTGGTTACCTCTTTACTAGCGTGTTTATTGGATGAATATAATCGTATATATGTCTGTTTTTTGTTTTCGTTCTACACATTAGTGCATTCTGCCCTACTCTATTCTTTCCCTCTGATTTGTACCCGAAGGTTGTATGGTAGAGTTAGCTCAATCTATAGAGATAAGAGCGCATTTTATACTGTGCTATGATGTATGTTGGTTCTTTTTCTTACTTTGTGTGTACAATAATTAATATTCTGTCTATCTACCGTTCGATGCTTTTATTCATTCGTTTCACATATAAATACGGCATTTTATAGAGCTCTATTTATTGTTTATGTACGACCATAACTTTTTTATGGTCTAGATAAATATTATTACACGACCATCAACACAGAGCACAGAACTCTGAGGGCGTGTAAATTTTAATGTGGGCGTTGATAATGAGTTTTACACAATTCTGTCGATGGTTCGCGAGTAGCGTACTTTTATTTATTCTCTTTGGTTTCGTGGCGTGCCGGGGACGTGACGATGACTACGTCCTTCATTTAAGTGCAGCTGTTTTATAGTTATTGCAATCGCCATTACTTTCGTAACGTAACTACTTACTAAACATAGTATGTATATTGTATACCTACTGTATATATGAAGGTATATATGTATGTAGGTGGTAAAACCTGTATACGGTTCGCCCGGGGCAGTACTACCGCTACACCCAGTTCTGTCGTGGAATAATGCTTAATTAATGTTTTCAACAATTGTGTTCTAGTCGAAAAGGTTCGGATGCCGGTTGCACTTATACAAGAGGTGACCACCTCAGTCCTCAAGGGTAGCAATGCATCTGTGATCAGCTTCGAATAGGACAAAATACTAACGATATTTACTAACAGGACTAACTTACACTGATAGCCCTAGCTCCCACAGTAGTAAGTAGTAAGTAGTAATAGGATACTAACGAATATTACCCAAATATTATTCTTATTACTACCTAATACTAACAGGACCAACCAATTTATATTCCCTCGTACAGTCCTATTCAAGGTTCGTTACAGATATCCATGGGCGGCAGTCTATGGTGGAAATGCAAGCTGTTTTGGTATTCTCATGAAATAAAAAAAAACATAATGTTCACTGACCTTCAAATCAAATTCAAAATTTACTGACCTATTCGAGGTTTATTACTGGTTTTCATGGACTTTTACTAACTATATACTAAGAAAATGTAATTTACGTACTTACTTGTATCTTCTTCATTTAAGTAAATAGGTAACGTTGAATATGCTTGAAGTTTGAATATGGGTAAAAATTTTTTTTTCGAATATTTTCCGTTAAAACATTCAATCTAAGCCATTATATTCTCATTTTATTCCTGTATAATAACAAAAATAAATAAACGAAATGTGCAAAATAGGCGATCATAATTTAAAATTGCGAAACGCAACGCGATGTTTAGAATGAAATGTGACGTCATCGCCCGTGTCAAGGTATAGGACCTTTGTATGATGTGTGTAGTGGTTGGGTTACGACTTTGGGGTCTTGCGACGTCATTCTAACCGCGCAAAAAATGGCGGCTAAACAGCTTAAATTTATTCTCGGTTTTAATTTTGTTTTTTTAATTAATTTTAAACATTTCCAACTACTTATATTTATATTTTTTACTATTCTATAACGATGTAAACAGTGATTTAACAAATACATTAACCCAAACAAATACCAAAAACCAAAAACCCAAACCAATAACAAATACAAACAACATTGTATGATTTTTTGAGTTATTATGTCACATCACTTATTTTTTTCCAGCAATACATGTATGTCGTTTTCTCTTTCTTTATATACAAAAATGTAATGCAGTGTTTATGAAAAACGGACATCTGTATTTTCTTTTCAGTCTGCATGAGCCGCGATTACGAACCTTTGTTTCTTATGCCGAGTTGAAGAATAGCAATGAGAAACATGAGGACCCTTTTCCCCAAAGTATTTTAATCCTGTAAATATCTACGCGGGCAAATCTCTGGAAAAGAATAAACCTAATGGAACGGTAAAATTCTGCCTTTTAGATATAGACCTGTATTTAAATTCATAAGTATGTGATAGAACCTGTATATGGTTCGCCCGAGGCGATACCGCCGGCACACCCATTTTTGTGATGACATAATCGTTTTTCAGCATTTGTGTTCCTGTCGGAAAGGTGTGGATGCCGGCTATACTTATACAAGAGGCGACCACCTTAGTCCCCAGGGGTAGCAAAGTATCAGTGGCCATCTTCAACCAGGACAATTACTAACCACTACTAACCGGACTATCACTAACACCGACTAACAGGACTTACAGACACTAACAGTCCTTTCTCCCATAGTCCTTATACTAACCAATACTGACCAAATAATATTCCTATTAACTAACATTCCCAGTTCCTTTTACAGCCCTGTTCTAGGTTTGTCACAGATGTCATGGGCAGCAGCGGATGGGTGGATCTGGATGCTCGTTGGTTATCTTATACACATAAAATAATAATATTCATATTATTTTTTTGCATTCCATGATATTATTTACATTAAGTGGTTAAGCCTAGATATTACAGTCATCATGGACCCTGTAGGCCACAGTAAATTAGAGGAGAGGACGACGTTTTGTTGTTTGAATGATTTTTTAATTATTTATTTTGTACAAAAAGTCTTATTTATAATTAGTCATAAATTTAGTTTAGATTTGATTTAATATATTGTTGTATGATAGATTGTTTTATATTATTTTAATTATTATGTTTTCTTTTTGCTATAATTATGTGATTTATTTTATTACAATTTGTCATTTAAGTATGCCTCAATTGTATACACAATTCAGTAATTAATTTATTGTAATTCAATTCTATCTATTATTTCATTTCTTCTGTCTACTTACATAAGATAGATTAGTATGAATTAATAGTATGAGTTTCAGCCAAATTTCCCTTGTCTCTTTCTTGCCTTACGTTTGTACTGGTTGATGTGGTAAACTATGATGGAAATGATTTCACTTATTAAGATGTTAAAAGTGACAAATATTATATAGTAGCCGTTGCCCGCGAATTCGTACGCTTTTAGTTTATTTTACATTAGCAAATTTATTTTGATAAGAATTTAACATCCACGACCGATACTTAGTAATTTTTAACATATATATTTTTAGACATATCTTATCAATTTGTGAATGAACCTTAACATATAGATATATGTAGTCGTGGATTTTTTACAGTTCTTATTAAGCTCTACAACTTTCCTATAAAGTGTTCATATATATTACCATTAAGGCAGCGTTCGTAAGAAACGACGAATTCGGTCGACTGTTTTTTCTTCGACTTACGTTGCAAAATAGGTCTCCACGAAAATTTAATTTAAACGGGTTAGTATGTAGCCTTTGTCCACCCCGAAGATGCATTCTAAATCCATTTTTCAAAATTCTTTCACTATAGTTTCGAAGACCTACCTCCTACATCCAAACTTTACCTGTTTATAATATTAGTATAGGATATCTATATAATAGCCATGTTTAAAAAAAAAAAAAACATGAATGTTTGATTTATACATTTCATTTTATGCGTCATATCGTGTCGAGGACTTGTGATAGAAAGTATATTAACCGAACTTAGTAACTTAGAAAACCTTTCAACACAAATTGACCAAGAAAGAGTAACTTTTAAAAGATTTTCTGAAACTATCGTTTAGGTGACACAAACAATCTAAGTACTTTTACACCTCCGCCGCTTCTTATAACAAACTTTGTAGATTAGCAACGTGCAATATCCCTGACTATCATCGCAATAAATGGTAAAACCTTTTCGACCTTAAAGTCGGTAGTCAAACCACATTTCATAATTTGATAGGATGGTACTAGAACTAGCCAGCGCCATTTAGGTATTAATTTCTGCCATAAACTAGGTATTGCGGTTCTGTGGAAAGAGTATTCACTGGCGGTTGTCATGGTAATATACGAAAACATTAAAAAACATTATACTTGAGAAATTTTCTTAAAACTAAGGCATTATGATTGATGATTAAGGCAAATAAACTGGTAAGAATGTTTTCAGGACAAACTTACCAGTTTATTTGATAGCAGAAGTATCGTGGGATTGTAACTCAGCTGTGTTTTTCTAATGTACTTAGTGATTAAGTCACAATTTTTTTATTTTTTAAATGAGGGAGTGGAACTATGTACCTAACTAATTCCTTACTTATATTAAGGTATAAATGTGAAAGTGTTTGTTGGTTTGTACTTCTTTCACGCTGCAATGAATAGACGGATCGACATGATATTTATACGTACACTTCTTTATATCCCGTAAAAACGGACGGTTCCTGTTGGATAGAAAACGTAAATTAACTGGACTGCATACTGTAATTCAATACCATAAAAAGTCCTAGAACCTCTCAAGTGTAATCTGATTTTTGAGGGATCTGGACAAAGTCAAGCGGAACTTTACTACAGGCCTTGTAAATAAATCTCAAGTGAGGACCAACAATACTTGCTGAGCACGTACGAATTGTGAAATGAGGTTTCCGAAAGCTTATGACATGAGGTTCTTCAAAGAAGCCATATACTTAAAGATATAGTTTTCTTAAATATATGAATGTGGTCGTATGTTCTTGTTGTTGTATCATATGAGTTGCTGGCGCTTGCTGTTTCTTTTATCATAGCACTAATGCCCACTTAGGTAAGAAGCGGTAGTAATGTTTGTGACAAAACTTATATAGATACTCCAATTTTATTACTTGGTAAGATTATTAAGATGGTAACATAAGATTAGGAAAGACTGGAGGCTACAGTTACCAATGGCAAATTTGATTATTCCCTTAGCTCATAATTACTTAAATCAAGTAACTTTAAACTCTTTTTACACTGGTGTACTGTAGGAGTTTCTGTTAGATCAAATATATCTGAAATACCAACCTACACAATAGATTTTCGGATAGGATAGAATATAACGAACACAATACAGAAACTGAATTGGGGTGTGTTGTAAGTTTAGTAACCTACTTAATATAATATATTGAATTCATGAACAAGGCCTTTAAATGTATTGTGCAAAATTTTATAATAAAGAACAGGGTGGATTTTCGAGACGGGGCAGTAAGGGCTCTGAGGAGACCATCCATAACTTTTGGAAAAAATTGACTAGCATTCACAGATTTTGAAAACAATGTACGGTCAGTAAGTAAATAGTCAGTTTAAATAACAACTTTTTTTGATGCTTATCGAGTCTTTTTCTAATCCGTATCAAAATACTCTATAGGACCAACAGAGGTTAGAGTACTAGAACAGTGAGAAATCACGAAAAACTTTTCCACCCTGAAAATCCACCGTGTACTCGTATATTACAATAAAATTGGGAACAGCGCGACACCTTCTGAAATATCGCCACGATTCTTCATAGACCCAATATAACGTCTGTAAATCTTCTTGGATCACGTTAAATAGATTTATTTGTCGGTGCAAAATTTTATTTAGGATATAGATTACAAATTACAAAATTTTCCAATCTGTGAATTAGGTATTGTTAGTCCTATTATATCTAACCTATGG
>DWLO01004385.1:0-10028 GCA_018245335.1 Dalla quadristriga | reverse complement strand
GGTATTCCAGCTTGCCGGCGAGTCCCACATACTCGCACGAGCCCTTTCAGGTCTCGGCAAGATGCGTAAATGCATTTCCCAGAGTAAAAAAAAAAAAAAAAACGGTGTGTTAGCCCGCACGAGTTCGAATCGACGGCGACACACGCAGGGCGTGTTAGCCCGGACGAGGGAGAGAAGATTTCGTTCTTTACGATAATGCTTATTGGGTTAACTCATAATAGCCCAACAGATAATTGCTATAACTAAACTAAATACAAATTCCCATTGTTTATAATGTGAGAAAAACAAATACTGAGAATATCGACCACATTGCAAAATGAGTATACTTCATGCATATTTATATTAGGGAGTACATATTTTGTCACTCAACTCAACTTTTGAGATATGATTTGGGTTTATTTTCAACTAGATAAATAATAAATTTTAATAAAAAGAAGGCAGCAAAATGATTGCGTGGTGCGACTCGCACTTGACATCACACTGTGTGGGTTTATCAGGATACTTGTATAGAATTATTTCAAACACATCGTGTGCGTGCGAGGCGGTGACACGGCCTCGCATTGCAGACACATACGCTGTTTCGCCGGGATCAACGGGAAAATCATTAGGTCGGGCAACACATTACGTTAAGTTTTCTATTTCGAATCATAAAGTAAAATTTAATTCTAAATTGATAGAATAAAACTGCTTTGCAAATATTTAAAATCACTATACTAAATTGATAGAATAAAACTGCTTTGCAAATATTTAAAATCACTATATGTACCTATTCTAAAAAAAGAAGCTAATGATAATGCATTACGATCCTTGTAAAACAATGTTGCGCAATGGTATATATTTTATAATAGTATGTATGTAGGTACGTCATTCCTTGCGGCCGCAGTAAGAGACGCATCATCGAGTAGATACGTCAGTTATGAAACATTTACATATTGATGATGTACTTAATGTATTAAAAGCTTAAGAAGTTTCAGAGCTCCTATGACGCATTCAGTGAACATTTTTATTTCTCTGCCACAATCTAATATAAAAACTATGTTTTCAGATTGGGTGTAGGTATTATCCACGCGTATTATGCCCGCATTTTTATACTCTCGACTCTGGCAAAGCGTGCGGCATTAATATCTCGAACTAAAATACGCCTATGTTCCCATCAGACCATCTTGGCTAACAAATCTAAGGGGTTTCTTGGGACCAACTGGTTTTTGCCCGTAAGGACATAATAAAATAAAATTCATATTTACTGATTAATTTACATTTAATGGCTTGTATACCTATGTCGGCGGTCGATCGATACTTGTTGAATAGCTAAGTGAGGCTCTTCACTAAACTTTATTAGGTGATACTGTCACTTAATGTGCGATTATCCTATCAACTAAGCATCACTAATGTGCCTTGCCATGTTAGGGTAAATTGGATTGCTTTTGTAGAACTTCCAGTACCAGCAACATTAAGAAAATGACATGCTATAACATTCCAAATTTGAAAGATTTACAAATGCAACAGTTTTTTTTTCGCAAAAATCTGGAATGCACACCAGTCTGACTCTCTGACCATCTTCACCTGAAAAATTAAATGTCATGTTAGTCGTCAATATACATTTACCACTCAGACAAGCAGTTACTCTGAACAAATATCGGTTTTACTGACTCCTAGGCCACAGCTCACGCTTCTCTAGGAATCAGGGTTCTCAAAAACAAAGTTTGTAACAAAGTTATGGTCAATAAATAATTTTTTATTTTATTTTTACGGATTTGAAAACGTACAAGGCCCGGATCTGCTATTTCTTTCGCGTCGGTATCGTTGCAGAATGGTCATTATAGGCCCTACACACATGAAGCTTTAAATAAAAGGGGCGTTATTTTTAACACGATACTTTGTAATCCAATTTCTTCTAGCATTGATGGAACTCACTATAGATCGATCTCCTACCTACAAAATAACTATACAGGTACAGCGGAGTTTTGTTAGTACTGAGAATTACATCGATTTTTACTCAGCGTTGCTAGAAACTAATCAGTTACGCCTTACCAGTGATTAGCTTCCATTTTAAATGATATTCTATTTGGGCGATCCCGATAAATCAACGTCAGTATAGGTGCGTACCCACTTAAAATGAAAGCAAACGCCTCCGAATCCTTACGTAGTAAGATATTCTAATAATTTACTAAATTCGAATTATTATGGGTTCTTTGCGAACAGCTCCACCTGGAAAGGCCTAAACATTGCCACTAAAAGGCGATTGGTATACGATTGAATTAGCAGACTTGAGCCTCCAGATCCCTACTCTCAAACGATCGGAACCATAACATTAAATATACGTCAATGTACTCGTATAAGTAATATTATTACCGGATTCGATAGGTATTTTTAAATAGCAGTTATTTGGCGAGGAAGGCAAAACACGATAAACACTAAAACAATGGAAATTAGGCGTTTCTGGCTTAGCAAAACTTGTTACGTAAAATACATATTATAAGTCTTAACCTCATTACCAGTCATGCTATCCTCAACATATTATGACTGTAAGACATGATTTTTAAATAGCTGCATTAAGGCAGTTTCTCACTTGAACACTCAACACCAAAGCATTGAAATGTGAAAACATGAAAATCGGCAGCAGTCAACCGCTGGCATAATAATAATATTCATTTATTTGCTTTAAAAATGAGTAGGTACAAAAAGAAATCTTGTCAACGTGTTCAAGACGCAACTAGCGCACCCATAACATGAATAACAGGAATCAAGTATTTACCTATGTATAATTCAGTGCCAAATTCATCACTATTCCCATTAAAATATATAGCTGGACAATTGTAAATTGTGAAAGGGTCTGAATCAATGCAAGGCGTACATGGCACTGTGTCAGGGCAAGTCGGAGCCATGTGGCACCATTGTAATGTCTTTTTCATCACTTCCAAGTGGTTTTTTATGTTACTGTAGGACATGATGTCTTTTGATGGTTCACCGGATGTTCCCAAACATGACAATCCTGTTAGAAGAATATGTTACTCATGTTGAAATTTAAAAAAATTACATAGCAAAGTCATGCTAGTACATACCACTAATATCACATTCATATGGGTTAGATACCCTGTTAAAGGATTTATACTCTATTGCCTTAGGAAACAGACCTGAAAATAAGACAAATAATGTTAAGTTAAAGTATCAGCACAACAATAATCCTTACAAATATTATTAAAAAGTAATATATTTAAAATATAATTACTAGTTCCACTTATGTAAACTGGGTTAAAAATGTTAATTAATACGTAAAATAGTTAATACTAATGTCTTACTATTATTAAAATGAAAAATACAATGCATTAATATAAGACAAGCAAAGATTGTATAAATTTTTGGCCATTTTAAGGAACCTGTCCATAAATGTGAAAAAGTGTATGTTGCTTTTTCCTTCTTCGCGCTCCAACAGAGCGACGGATCTAGCAGATTTTTTGCATAAATAGTTTATGGGCTACAGAGTAACATATACACAAGTTATTTTACATTCCGGAAACATACATGGCTCCTGTCATAGATAAGGGATATTTACGAGGCGCGTAGTATACAATAATAGCATTTTCACAATTTCTTACAATAGTGAAAGGGTTTCTGCGGCAACATAATTCCAGTAGGATCCTTGCAACCAGGCATAAGATCGAGAGGAGCGACTGTGCTCACTGCAGCACAGAAGGAATCTACACTATCAGCTGCTGCTATGACATCAGATTCGTTCAGAGTGCTTTTGTTTGAGTGGTTCATGAATACTCCACCTGAAATCATAAATATTGTATTGACACATAGAAGTTAAAGCTACTTTTACAGCATCCAGTTTTGAGGAATACTGGGCATAGAAAAACAATAACAATTTTATCAGTCAAGTGCAACTTAGGTTCTCGCACCATTGTTCTGAAAACTGTATTGTCCATACAAAATTAAATGTAAAACAAACAAACATCAATACCAATTTTAACTCTAATGACAGGTATGGTTTTGAAATATTTAAAAATGTGAGAAAAAATGAAAATGTGAAAAAAAATGTTAAGCTTAAGCACATACATTTCCACAAAAAAATTATATACAATTTTAGGTTTTAGTACTTGTACTATTATGTATTCTGTGGTTTTAGGACAAGAAAATTTGTGTAATTTTTTTGTCCTTATCTCATTTGGTTTAGGCGCTGAGGTCTCCAATAGACGAATAGACAAAAAGTTGACATTCGAACGAAATCAATAGCTTCCATCACCCTTCATATTCAGACCCCTAGTAAAAATAAAAATAATATACCTGCAATAATTACTCGGACAATCTTAGAGACCTCCTCTTGATACTGAGCAGTACCACATAGACCTGACAACCATTCCAGGAAAAGATTGAGAGAGAATAAATGATCTGCTGATTTTGAAGCCATGTTTAACCCCGATATAAAGACAACATACCTAAAAGATTAATTTAAAACAATGACATTATTATTTTATATATATCTAATAAAGATTTTCCACAAATCTGCACTGGAGCATCATTGATGGGTTCAGGCCTCTTCAGTTGTAAGATATCTGTGCCCTACAGAGCACTTCAAATAGGTTGTAGCCAAAATAGATCAAGAGTTACAATACATTAATTGGGCATTTTTTATGTTTTGTAACTAGTAAACAGGTAATTCACTAAATACGTAGCACATTTTATTCGGTGTGAATAGTTCAAAATGATAATAAAATAGATCTCCATGTTCTCACCTATCACTATCAATTTTACATAATGGTTTTTGTATATTACAACCAGCCCAACAAACATCTTTTATGGTGAATACACCATCTTCTTCTTCTGAGCCTATGAAAAAACAAAATAACTATGTGTGAAAGTATGTACTGTATTATTTCCAGGGTTAGTGTAAAAAAAAGGGTTTGATTTATCCACATATTTATGTACATAAATAAATTGGATTACTTAAGTTTATACATTAAAACTATTTTACCTAATAAAGCAACAACCACACCAGTGACGACTTCATCAATTTTGATACAATCTCCAGATAATTTAATTCTCTGCAATTCATCCTCCAAGACAATACTGTCAGTTTCATGCACAAAGTGTGACCTGCAGTGACAGTATAGAAAAGTTAGAATCAAATTTTAAGAGGTTGTTTTGCCACAAATATAGCTTATGGCAATATTTAATTTTGTATAAGCCACAAATGGGTTTTACCTTGTAGGTTGAGGTACGATTTCAAGTTCATCTGACAGCTCCTTTAAAATACTTGGCTTCAATTGTTGGAATTTGAAAAGCGTGCCAATGATTATGCATATCGTACCTTTATCCCGAAGTTCACACAACTTTAATACCTTATATTTATTTGACCATTTCCTTTCCACAATGGGGCCTAGTATATTTCTAAAAGTATTCAATCTTGCTGAATATATATGAGCATACTGTTTAGAAAAATCTCTGGACACTTGATAAAACCGTTTAGAACAATCAGTGTAATCTACGGCATGCCGGTCTAGTTCTTGTGTTTTATAAGCAGTTTCTAAGTTCGTGGCTTCTACTTTGAATAACATTGTTGTTTTTGTACTTAAAAAAGGTTCGCACAATTTGTACAATATTTTATTAAACGAATTTCTTTTTAGTTGGCGCCAATCAAAATTGTTTAATTTGACATTATTGACTTTGACTAACTTTTGACTTTAGTTTGAGTGACATTGTTTTTCTTTTGTATATGGCGTCGCACGTTTTGTGTATTTGCCAGTGTCCATTTTAAAGTATTTAAAGAAACGAAATGAAATTATTTTCACTTTGAAGAAGTGCGGGAAACCCCAAAAAAAGGGCGGTTGTGCTTCCCTCGCCCGACATACATCTAACAATCCTCAACTATTGCAGTGTAATCAGACCAGCGCACTGCCGCAGCCCTTCGCTCTAACACTGCAAACATATTCACTATTCCTCATAGGTGTATCGCAGAACAATAACTAAAGTAATAGAAACCAGACTAAAATGGCAACTGAACTCTGTATATTTGTTTCACTTTGAATTATTACCGTAACCTTAGACCGTTATAATGTTAAAGAAGGACGCGTATACAGAAGACATTTTGAAATTTTGTTGTTAGGTTGTCACTAAATAATCGCAAAATTTTATTCAGGCTAGTTATGTTCAATGCTGTTGATAGAATTTATCGATGATATTCATTATCACTTCCTTTATTGGCAAAATAATAAATTAACCTTCCTTGAAATATATAAATAAATAACATAACAAAAATAGTTAAGACACAATAAGAGCATATTTACGAGACAATACATACTATCTACATCCTTTTTTGGAGTTCGTGTTAAATTGAACGGTTATTGAATTAAAACAAACCGGGAAACATTCGGTTTTGATGTGATGAATACATTACATACGACTAAGATATGTACATATCATCTGTTGAATTTATGTTATTTTATCTACATTGAATAAGAATAGAAAAATTTATCGATTTTTGGATTAGATTCTTAACAACTCTTTTTCGAAGAAGTCAATTAGTTCAATGAGCTAACTATATGAGTTTGAAACAACATAATTCCGAATTTGGTAGGGTTGAATTATAACCAATATAACCAAATGACATTTAACCTTGTGACAAGCAAAAAATAGTAAAAGAAATAATGAATCTTTTATCTCATTGCCACGTACTTTTTCATGGCATAAGATAGAACGGGACCACGGACAGTAACATAATTCTTATTTTATCCTTACTTCTATTTCTTTAGTTATAGTTCTGTGTAGTGTATCCCTATACTGTCTCTGGAAATAATGAAATTTTGATACCACAACGACAATTATTTGTATGACATCTGTGCTAAAAGTCAGACTACAGAAATACACACGGCGACAAGTTTTTGAATAGACGGTTCCTTTTGGCCTTACTGGACTTCTTGGCCTTTATAGCGCCACCGAATAGTTTAATTTATGACACAAAAAAGAAATATTAGTCAATAGTCAGTAGGGCCAACAGCAACTGTCCATTCGAAAAAAAGCCTTGAACCTATGGAATGGTACTATGGCAAAGGCACTGGCATCAAAAGCAAAAAAGAAAACAAGAAGAGTTTCTGTTACTCGCCCGCCAAAATTTGAATTCACGATGGAAGGAACTGCAAATAGCGTAGCGTAGGCCAGGCAAGCAGGAAAGAGAAGATAGAACGCAGCAAGCAGCATTCAGCACAAGCAGTGGTGTCCTTAAAAATGGCGGGAGTTCAACGAGTACATTTAAATAGTTTAAATATCAATTTGAAAAACGCTTTGATCGTCGGCATTGTAATCGCAAAAAATAGTCCTCGGAAAATTGGGTCTAAAAAGAAAAATGGAGATTCGCGAGGAGTGATGTCTTTTACCTTACGGGATTCAGATGTAGATACAATTAATGTAGACGTATGGGGTTCAGAATACTTTGTCTTAACATTTTACGAAAGATTTCTCGTAGGCGATGTGGGTAATTAACAAACTTCTTTAACTGGAGAATCAACATTAAACTGAATTAAAAGTACCTAGTAATAAGATATTTATATTAATAATTTGGTATTATAATTACAGTTGAAATTTCCTCACCTAAGATTTGTGTTAAGAATGGAGATAATGAACTTTACAGACCACAGGTACCTACAATATAATTATATTAATTCTATCTTTAATTTTAATATTATATGTTTCAATGCGCTTATCTTAGGAACTACTGTTTCGGTTAGAAAAATCTTTTTGCTTTAGATAACCCGTTTACTTATATCAGGAAAATTATATCGGGCTAAAATAGGGATGAAAGTTTGTAAGGAAAACCTAATTTTACGCGGTAAAAATCTAGAACACATTAGTAAATAACACAACTGAGATAAATAATTGATCGTAGCCAAAAGCCTATAGAGCTTTAGTGTCTATTACTGGAGTGGGGCTACTCCAGCTCACCGAACCATTAGTAATGGATGTTTGAAATGGTTTAAGGTATCATCGCCATTCTATCTTTCTCTCAATGAGGGCACATCTGAGGTGGGAATATTCGGCGGCGACTCCTTCGGCATGTACCTGCCACTTCTCCACATTCCTAGCAAGCCCTCCTCTGGCTACTGCGGTCTGGCGGAAGTTATGAAATTCCAAGGTATGTGTGTCAAAACTCTATGTAAGTACTTGAACGGCACCATACAATAGTATTAATTTGAAAGAACGAACGAATCATTTATTCACACATTACCAGGTATCTCATGCGACATAAACAAGGTACCTACTAGCCATTTTTGAATGTGTAGAGCATACCAGCTAATAATCACAGAAATAAACTTGTTCTACTGATTTCAGAAAGCGAAAACGTCTACGTTGATCTCATGGTGGTTGTTAAATCTGTTAAACCAGCTAAATCGATTAGAACCAAGTCAGGTACGTCCTATCCCAGTTATAAAGTAGACTTGGTAACAGTGCAAAGGAAGGAATACCAATTGCTCATATAATCAAAGATGCGAAGTATGAATAATAAATACCTATGTACTAACGATTAACAAACATATCCTTTAGGTACAGACATGTCTGTAAGGGCCGTTGAGATTATGGACAACACTACACCAGCTGCTCTTACACTGGATATTTTTGATAACGATACAATACAAAGGTGAATTTGTTCATTTTCCTCGATAATCTTAAGGTGATACAACGGTTTTTAATTCCACTAATAAAATTTTCCTTCATTTAAAGAGTTATGGACCTACTTTTTAAATATAATGTTCTTGACTCTTCAGTACATATACTATATCATACGACTATATTATTATGATTTAAGTATACTAAAAAAAAACACGATTAGGTACTTGGAATAGAAATTATGAAGTAGACTCGAAGTAGGTTTTCTGTGCCACTACTATATTTTTACGAAGTACCTAGTTCACGGAATTATTTTTAAAACATAGCAAGTAATCATTTCCAAAATATCCTAAATAATTTTCTTAATCCGTAATAGCTTTGTGATAAAAAATTAAAATCATGTCTGCCGCAACCTGCCTAGATGATATTCATAAGTATTTCAAAGTCGAACTGATACTATTTAAAATCATGTCTGCCGCAACCTGCCTAGATGATATTCATAAGTATTTCAAAGTCGAACTGATACTATTTATACATATTATTATTATTTATACCTAAATAATATTTATTATTATTATTATTTATATATATATTATATTGATTGGAAGATCGTTGCAGACAAACAAATTTCACGCGGGTTAAGCCGCAGCCGAAGTCTAGTAAATTATAACAAAATTACGTCATTTACGTCTAATAAATACTTTGATACGTTAATTCGCGCGCATAGAATAGAAAACTCAGACCCCCGTATCACAGTTACGATTGAATCATAAAACAAATCTAAGGATTCAACATTGCGCCCAAATAGTGTGTCGAAATCCTATAGTATGGTACTGAGATAGCAGATTTTTATGTTAAATTTCGTCGAGCAGAGCTGAAGAATGGCGTCCACTAGAGAGCGTGCTGTTTGTAGCGGACGCTCGCGTGTCGTTCCGCGGGCGCGCGCTCACCGTGCAGGTGTGCTCGCGCTGCGTCGTCACGCACCAGCCGCACACCTCCGATGCAGAGGCCTTGCGACTCTACATACGGAACCAGACCAACACACGTTAGTGGCGTATTGTAGTTTTGTATGCCTGCCCACAGGCATAGGCTAACATAATCTAACCTTACCAAACCTATACCTACTTATATATACCAGAATATGTTTTTCGTTGGCTGCGCCCTCGAGCTCCCCCTACACTTATTTTACTTTTGCTGGATGAAAGAAAATAGTCATTGGCTTAGGCTTACCTGATTAAACCGGTCCATAAACGTAGCGGGATGTTTAATTAAAATGCAGGCTATTCAAAATTTTACGTAGACGAAGTCTCAAGTCGCGGGTACAGCTAGTTATTAATAAAACTATGTAACAGTAAACATTATAATACACGTTATACATAGATATACATACATACATAAGGGATAAATACAATAATATACATACACAC